>CATIWQ010411307.1:0-10315 GCA_949673415.1 Euphorbia schlechtendalii | reverse complement strand
CTTCGTTCATTGAAGAGCCTTCTCTTGTGCTGGTGCATGGTTTCCCCTAGGGTTTGTTTTGTTAGGGATTCTATGGATGACTCCCTTGGAGTGACGACCATGGGTTCGTTGTATCAGATTCAAGTTTAGAGCTTGGATCTAGTTTGAGGAGAGTCTAGATGAGTCGTTGAGCACGCATTGGCAATGATCACTTGGAAGTCGTTTGCCTGAAGTTTTTGAGGTATATAATGCCTCGTACCGTTCCGAGGAGGAGATGATGAATTTGATATTTCTTTGGTTCTAATTTATGCATAGACCGCCCTTGCGGGTTTTCAATCTATTGAACCTTGTCTTAATTTTCACCTGGACTACCCTTTCAAGTTTTCAATCTAGCAGATTTATTTTTCGTTATTTTTACTTTTTTATTTTTTGGATGTTTACTTGCGATATTCTACCATTGGCATGCAAGCAATCAAAATAAGCATATGCATAAAGATTCAACAAAAATGACAATTCATTGATGAACTTAACAAGGGTATAAATGTTTTAAATGAGTTGACTCTTGCCATTTATTACCTCTCTTAGGTTTTCTAACCAATGTGGTTTTCAACTCAGCAGACTATTCTTTTTTTGTTTTGAAAAAGAGCCTTAATTTTTGCTCAACTAACTGAGTGTTAATTAACAAGCTAATTTGTTTTTTATTCGTACTACTTTTTATTGATTTATTTCTTTCACCTATGCGTAATATCAATTTTGTAAGACTTGGTTGATTTGGTGGATCGGTCGTTGTCCATGTCCATGACTTCATTTGTTGTCTCGTTTAGCATTTCTAATCGATTGGTTGTTGCTCATGCTACTTTGCTGGCTTGAGGCGTATTGGATGATAAGTCTTGATCATCAACATTTCCTTGTGAGTTTAATTATTCAATGATGTAATGGTTGCCCCACAAATGGTAGAGAGCCGTGTGAAGGAGTTATTAACGTGTTCAACGATCTGACTCCTTTTTTACTTTTGTTTGATTGTCCCATGAATAGTCGTGATTCGTGTGATGGATTTGTTGAGGTTTCAACGATATGACTCCTTTTTATCTTTGCACCGGTTGTTTGGTCTCATGGTTGACATTTCGCTTTATTCCAGCTCTGATCCTTTTGATCTTTGTGTGCTTCATTCCCTTGATTGAGTCAGTGGATGTTTCGTGCTTGGAGATCTTTCCATTGATCTTTCATCCTTGTAGGATGAAGCAATTGCTATCACGTGTCTAAGTACATGCGTTTATCTCTCACTTTCTCTCAAGAGTCAAATCATTTGTATTTATTATGGGGAATCCATTTATACAAAAATTAATTTCATGAAATGATATTATGTATATGTTTATGAGAATGCGTGATGTCATTGATAGAGTAGCAAATAAACAAAGTTCAATTTATTAAAAATTTAAAAGGCCACGTGGGCAAAGTAGCTAAGTTATTACATCATCAATCCTAGGTTATTCTAGCGCCCCTCAGATGTGTCCATGGATTCAAAGTGTTCCATCCTACCCGCCCTCTCAAACACTTCTTGATAGCTCGAAAAGATGTCTGATCAAACTTGTTCTTGTATGATGGCAGTGCACCATCCAGAAGCTTGGTTATCATCTCCGGTAGAGTTAAGCGAGCCCGAAGCTTGACCTGTGTAGCCATCCAACGTGCATAATAGGATTTGAAGCTTTCACCTTGCCTTATAGCCTCTAGGTGCTACATTGTGGTTTCTATCTGAGAGTTGAAACCATAATGCCCCAGCATAGCCCTATTCCAATCAGTGGTTATGTCCAGCGAAAGGTGGTTGTACCATTCATTGACTGGGTGGCCCAAGGTGATGATAAAGATCTTAGCCATCATCCGTTTGCTGACCCTCAATGCCCTAATCATCGTTTGATAATGCATCAAGTGAGCACGTGGGTTTCTAGATACTACGTACTTCTCAAACAGCAACATTGTGAAGTTTGGGGGCAAGTTCTTCATCCCCGATTATCGGTTGTGCAGGGTATGTGTTCCTTATGTGGCCACCATGAGTGGCCAAGAACTGTTGCCATAACTCCTCCATTCCTGGTTGTTAAAGGATGGCGTTCCCTGTGCTTGGATAAGAGCTATATTTCCCCTGGGGAAATAGCGCAAAATGGGGTAGTTGAGGTGCCAGGAACTGTGACGCAACTGACGTACTCTAGTTAGGAACAGGGTGTTGGGTCATTCCTTGGTAGAAAAGCCCTGGTGTGAATGCTGGCTGGATAGTTTGGATTCTAGTTCAGCTGACTTTGTCCTGCCCTGAACTGATAAAAGGTAGTTGGGGGCACCATGTGTGAGGTGGGAGGTCCCCCTGTTTCAGGCCATCTAGCTGGACTACCGTTGGTAAGGGTGACCTCCGGGTTAGACACCACACTTTGAGCTCTCCCAGTGTGTTGGTGAATAAGCGTAGCTAGTTATTCATTGTTGGCAAAGGTGTTCAAGGCAGCTGCGATCTCGGCTCTCACCGATGACTACTGAGAATTTTATCCCATAAGGACATGGTGATCCTCTCCCGTACCTTCTTCTCATGGATTGGCCATAACAGTGCGTTGAACTGAATCTAAGTCTGAACCCGAGTCCTCACTTGAGTTAGTGTACGAAACCCTTCCAGATTGACCACAATTGGGGAAACACGGACTAGGCGGCGAGTAGGCCTCTTCCAAGCCCCTTTGATACACGAGCAGAATATTAGACCATGCATGTAAGATTCGTGATATGATTTATGATGCGGGTAATGCATGAGATTTTTAATGTTGTGGCTACATTCACAAGGGGTTAGCATACCATAATGTGAAATAACATCTATGTCAATCCATTTGAAACAAACAGGTTAGTCATTAGGTAAAAATGAAAACATGTGGAAATGAAAATCCAACATCGGGGGTTGTATTTGAGATTTGTACAATGAGTGATGTAAGTGAGGTGACTAAGTTACCTATGTGGTAATAAGTCAATGGTTTGAGGTTCTGTACTATAATTAGGTCTCATGGAATGAGGAGGTAAAAATTGTTTCGAGTAAGCGGTGTGACATACCCTAATAAAAAGAAAACAGCTACCTATGTAGCTATCTAAGGAATGATTTGGTTATTTTTCCCAATTAGGATGAGGTTTTGGATACCTGTGTGGTCAGCACTATTTAAGGCTATGTGGTGATACATGAATTATTTCCTCGTGTGAGCGAATGATTCGGGTATGAAGTGTATACCCTTGAAGATTTGGTAAGGTAAAACTTTTGAAGTAAGTTCACCCCGTGAGGGCTTAGGTTAGGATATCAACTAGGATATCCTTTAATGTGGGAATTGGTTTGGGTAGGTATTTGCATTGTTTGGGCTTTTGGTGTGTATAATTACCCCGGAAGGGCTATGAGTTGGATGCCGAGTGGACATCTCATAGGTAACTTGCGGGATATATTATTGCCCCTTGTGGGCTGAGTGTCGGATGTCAAGTGGACATCATGCAGTAAAAGAAAGTTATGTTTTCCATGTACAGGCTAATAACAGGATGTCAAGTGGACATCTCGTTGAAAAGGGGTAAGTGATGTTTCTAAGTGGTTTTATGTTGTCCTAGTGTCAACTAATCCTAAGCATGTGTGACGCCGATTTGGCATTATGATGAGAAGATGCTATGTTACATCATGAGTGTGTGGGTTCAAGTGTCTGCACTAAGATTCGTGGTTAGCATGACATTTGTACAGTGATAAGTAGTAAACACATAGCATGCAATGTACAATCTTCCAACCATACAACTTCAGTGTGTAGGATTTTTGGCTAGTCTCTATCCTAAGTTTGGTTCATCTTAGTATTATGAAGATACTAAGGAGCATACTTGCAAGAAAATATAATGCATGATCGCGTGTTGGGTAACACCCTAGGGAAAATTCCTATGGTTTATTTACATGAGGGTTGTAAATGGGTTGTTGATGTAGAAGGTTCTTGTTGCACTAAAATACACTCCAAGCCTCTAACGAGGGAAGTACATGTGATATGGCAACAAGTGCTCCACTAGCTCAAGTACTACCTTTTCTCAAGGAGGCAGATTAGTACAAGAGAAAGCTTCGCAGTAATAGAGGTACCTTAAACTTATGGGCTAATCCCTTCTATTACAATGCGTTATTATGAATATGTCATAATTAAGAGAAAATGGAATAACGTGATCAATAATTTTCATCACTTATACAAAATCTAAAACCTTTAGAAAAACAAGTTTTAGAAAATCCCCAGTGGAATCACCACTATGAGCGAGCGACACGGAGCGGTGAGCTAAGAGTGTGCAAAGATGAGAGGCGCGGTCCACAGGGCTGTTTGAAAAGTGCACCGGGTCGTGGAACCCTGGAAATGGTTGAAAGAGAGCAAAAACGTTTTTAGATCGTTCAAACCTAAATTCGTCATCTCTTCGTGTGGAGTCGCCACCTAGATTAGCTCTTTCCAGGAATTAAAGTCATGTGAGGCTTAATGTCCGGGGGATGACCAACTAAGACACAAAGATTCGGGTCCGGGATAAGTTTCTTATTTCTTATGTGATCACACTTTAATACATCTATAGAAAACTGTATTTTCTTAATTGTTCATATTCGCACTTAGGTCGTTTTTCGAGTTTGTAATGATTTAACGCACATGCGGAAAGTAGTAAACCATCCATAAAGCATTAAGTAAATGCGGAAAGTAAATGCGGAAAAGTAAATATTACAAAAATTACAAAATCTCAGGGGATGCAACTTCCTGCCTAATCTATTAATTACAATCTCCGTAAAAATAATTGTAATACCCAAAGGAAAATAAATCCTAGGCATACATCTAACCCGCACCCACAAAGGTTAGCACAAGGTATGGCACGTATGCTCAATTTGATTTTAGCGAGGCCCGTGTGACCTAATTAAAACATTGACGATTTTAAGTTATTAATTTAAATAAAATTTTACACGTATGTTGGTTAATTTTATTAATGAAAATGACCGCATGGCAAAGTGGTGAGGACTGTTATCTGGGAATATATTTTATTCCCTTTGAGGGGGTATTCTAACATAAAAATTAAAAGAAAAGAAATGAAAGATGAAGGAGAAGGTTACAACATTTACAATAATAAGGAATAAAAATAATTCCTAGGTTCACAAATAAAAAATCAGAAAGAGATGAAGCAGACAATGATCATCGGACGGTCAAAAAATGTGTGATTCTAGGAACTCAGAGGCTTACCCTTGCGGTATGAATCCACTTCGACGTATCCGTTCGATCCCTGGGAGCATTCCTCATTCGTTTTTGTAGTTATTGTGGTTTAATGTGGAAAAATAAGTGTTCATTTATCCAAAAAGATAATCAGACTCGGGTTTTAAATTTGTTTTAGATCCAAGAATATATGAGGATATTTAAAGAAAAGTAAATGAAGAATTATTTGAAAACAATTAAAAGTTGAAATCCAAATGTGTTTTGGATCCAAGAAAATATTAAAAGAAAAGAAAATAATTTTGTAGTATTTGTCCGTGTTTTTCTTTCTGAAAGGAGGAATTTTCTTTCTGAATTTTCGAGCCCGCTTGAATCCAAAAAGGTCCGACTATTTATAGGAAAAATCCTGAAAAATCCAAAAAAGGCTGGAAAGTTTGGCGAGGTTGCCAAAAAGTTTGGCGACCTCACCAGACTCCCTGGCGAGCCTCACCACGCCAAATATCGGCGAGGCAGGCTCCGTTTCCGGTTTTCCACGGCATTTTCGAATTTTTTCATGTATTTTTATATTTTATAAATAATTTCTTAATTAAAGGAGAAAAATTAGAAAAATCCTTTTAAATTCAGAGACAAGGAAGACTCCCATTTGAAGATCATCGGACGGTAAAAAAATGTGTGATTCGAGGATAAATATCCTGAAAAGCCGTCATCATTAAACGCGCGAGCTGGTACAAAATCCCATGCTCACAGGCAAGCCCGCTAGTGCGGCGTTCAGGGCAAGTTCACAAGCATGGGGTTTTGCGGAAGGCCCACAAGCCCATGCTTATGGTACTAGGTGATTATCATATAAATTAGCAATGTTTTACCACATGTGTAAATGCTTTGACTGAGGGTTGTCTTGTACTTTACTCAATTAAAGAATAAAATCTTTAAATCGTAGTTGTCTATAGTACGATGAATCAAAGTGTCGTGGTTATTTTGGCAAGGATTAGACTTGGCTTCTCATTCACTTTAAAGGGGGCCTCTTCTACCTGGAAATCTCCATCGATATTATATTCAAAAGTAAACAAGGGACTTTTATAACTTAGTCGATTTCTAGTATGGGAACTGGATTCAGCATATGGTTTTACAAACATGGTTTAAGTTGTTAAATTAAAACTTATAGACATAGGTGCAATGACTTAAACATGGACCTTGTTTGTTTTGTATGCTATGAGGAGCCTTGGCATAATGGAATGATTATGATATACTAGTCTCGAGCATGATCGCTTAGAGTTAATAATAGCCCAGAATTATTATTTTCATAATCATATCCATCGTATAATACCTAGACTGGGGCGAGACCAGCATCACCAATAAAATCTCCACAACAATATTAAGGCGGTATATAGTCTTCCCATCATAAGTCATGATACGAACCTTATTAACGGATATAAGCACATGTACAACATGCCTTCCCTTAACATGTGTTTGGTTATAAAACCAGATGGGGTTAATGCCTTAACCAAAATGGGTTAGTTGTCCATATTATTGGAGCTAATGCTAGATTGGAGACACATTTGAGGAGTTATACAATTGGGTACACACATCTCGAAAAAGAGAATTTGGATTAGCAATTGCATGAGATGTAAATGGAGGTCCAACCATGGTTTTCTTGTTATGGCTTGACCTACTATAGTGGGGGTCATGATGAGTGGCTATAGATACTAAATACTAAGGAAAATTGGTTTGACCAAATTTCCCGAATTTAAATAGAAAGGGCTATTTGAATGTCGAGAAAATAGTAGGAATTATGAATTTAATTAAAGACCTTATATGAAATGCATGCACATATACTAAAGTCTAAACAAATTCTATCTTGTGTCTAGGTTGAACAATGAATCCGAACATAAGTCTCCATCTGATACTTGATAATAAATTAACAGGGATCAATTTTGATGACTGGTTCAAAGCTCTTAGAAAGGAGTGTGAGAAAAGCCACATGGATTATTTTTTAGATAATCCGAAACTACTCAATCCTGATGCTGAGGCTTCCATCCAAGAGAAAGAAGTATATCTTAAGCACAAGAAGGATGCTTTCATGGTGTCACTAGTGATGCTCGAAACCATGAGTTTGAAGCTTAAGAAACAGCATGAAGGTATGAACCTAACATTTTGATTCATCTTAGAGGACTTTATGAGGGCATGAAAGTTGAATGGAATGAAATATTGAGATTTCTCTATAACTCAGGGACAGATGATGGGATCCTGGCCATTGAGCGATGCATATAATACTTACAGTATTCAAGGAGATTGGCTTTGATAGGAATCAAGACAGATTCCAACCATGACATACAACTTATGATAAAAAGTCTATATGATAAATATTCACTTTTCTTGAAAGATTATCTTATGTCTAGGAAGACCAACAAGACATTTGAGTTTATCAGGAAACTCAAAAGTTTTGAAGAAGGTTTGAGGGCTAGAGGAATAGGTACCTTGGAAAGTAGAACTTGCGTCAAAGGTAAAGGTTTAAAACCCATCAACAGGAAGGTAAAAAATGTGGTTATTGAAAAGGAGAAGCCCAAAAGAATACGTTTCATACGCAGAAGGCCCGGATACTAGAAACGTGATTACAAAGCTCTAATTTCTTAACAAGTGAAGAAGAGGCCAAGTGAGGCATCTACTTCAGGTATGTTGATGATATAGAGTTTCTCTACAATTCTTTATGAGTCTACTTGTGTATTAGATACTATTGTTGTACTCATATTTGTACTTCTATTTAGGGATTGTGGAACATTAGGAGGCTTACAAAGAGCAAAATGGACCTAAGAGTTGGAAATGGAGCACAGGTTGATACAACAACTGTAGGGACATATAGCCTTCGTTTTCCTAGTGGCCTAGTTTTAGTTTTGAACAATTGCTATTATATTCTCATTGTCAATAAGAATATCATTTTTGTTGCACATTTAGCAACAAAGGGATTAGAAATTTTATTTTCTAATAATAAATGTCAAATTTAACGTGATAATGTTCTTTATACTTGTGGAATATCTATGGATGGCATTTACATTCTACATTCTAAAACTGAAATTCTAAATATGAACATTATTAAGAAATCAAGATTAGATAATGAGAAGTCCTCATACTTATGGCATTGTCGTCTAGGACATATAGATGAGACTCACTTAATCAAGTTACACAAATGTGGAGACTTGGGCCCAATGGAATGGGAATCTAATGGTGCGTGCGAGCCTTGTTTAAAGGCGAAGATGACTAAGAAACCTTTCAAAGGAAAGGGATAGTGTGCCACTAGTAATTTGGAAATAATACATTCTTATGTATGTGGTCCAATGAGTGTTAAGACACACGACGGTTTCGTCTACTTCATAACATTTATCGACAATTACTCACGATATGGTTATCTGTACCTTATGAGGCACAAGTTTGAGAGTTTCGAGAAATTTAAAGAGTTCAAAACCAAAGCAGAGAAACAACTTGGGAAAAGTATTAAGACCCTTCAATCTGATCGAGGTGGTGAATACGTGTTTGCAAGGTTTTGACTCTACTGACTTTGAGAATTCATATTTTATAAAGAAGCCAGAAACCATGCCTCCCACTTTCATACCGATAAGATAAGAGTTCAAAATACGAATAGGTGTTGTCAATACCGCTTATCTGAATAGAAAAATGGTGACCACTGCAAGTATACTGTTACGATGTAGTTTTAAAAGATATCGATCCCACAGGGAAGGAACCACAATTAGAGGAACGGAACAAAAGAAAATAATGTAATTTATTTTGGACGATTAGAATGATGGATGGATAGATAAATGTATGAAAGATTAGAGAAGATAAAAAGTATATAGATATTCTCTACGAACAAGTAGAGCAAAGATAACATGCAAAATCATCAAAGATATTACGTACACTAGATTAATATAATAGATTCGATTATAAACACTCAGATATTCAATTATTCACCATAGAGAAACACATGAAATGACTTTTCTAAATCTAGTGCAAACGAATTAAGATGATTATATAAACCAAGATAACAATATTACTATGCTTAGTATGGGTCGCTCTCACATAGCCATATTTAGCAAGTTACCTACCAAAAGTGTTGGCTTACTAAATGGGATTATACTAATCCAGTGATCATACACAATCTTGTTAACCTCCAAAATACTCTTAAAGTTAACTCAAAATCATATAACTTTATTAATATAAAACACTCAACATGAAATACACATTATGACATATAGACATATCATAAACTTCAAAATAGAAAGTATAAGTAGAAAGAAAAGCAAAGTTGTAAGGTATGCAAGTGAAAGTTAAAGTTGATCAAACCGTATCCACTCTTTAATGGGAGTCGTCAATTCCCGCAATTCTTGCGTCTGCTTTGAATTCGGTCTCAACTCGTACGGAACCTCCACTAGGATGCTATTCTTTGTGAATATCAAATAAACGAATATTGACGAATGAAAACTTTTATTAATAAGTGATTTGCAACTACACTTATACAACAATAGCTCAAATATGTAGAAAAATCTAGTGATCGAAATAAGGTTCGAATTACTTATGCATTTTCTCGCTAACACTTATGAACATAGTGAAATCTAGATATTTTTACTCTCTATCTATACGACACACTTATCACTCATTCCACACCACATAATCCACATGAAATTTTTTGAATTTAGAAGCCTATTTATAGAGTACGAAGGGTTACGTCTATCCAAACGAAGAGTCTGTCCATTGGTGAAGAATTACACCACTTCATTGTGACTGTTTGAATTGGTTTCATCTTATCCGTAATGGAAAGGCACCTTTTCATGATTGGTTGACTTCCAAAAGATATCTTTTCATTTGGTAGTTGATGGCAATTTATGGCAGTTGATCGTTCTTATCCAACGGTTGAAAGAAGCTAGAGAAGAGTTGACCACAAAATAGTTAAGGTCGCGACCACGAATGATTATCGTGACCATGAATACTAGGTCGGTAACTTTCTGTTGTGAAAGTTAACAAGTCATGACTGCGATATGTGTATCACGATCGTGACATGTCTTTTTCACATGATTCCTCTTTGCGATTTCTATCGATCTTTGACATCTTCGACCCTTTGCAAAATCCTTAAATTCCACACATCTTTT
>CATIWQ010411209.1:0-15986 GCA_949673415.1 Euphorbia schlechtendalii | reverse complement strand
GATTGATTAGTAGAAATTGTTAGACATGATGTATGCCCTAGAGGCAATTAGGGTGATATATCTTTATTAGTTATAATGTATAAACGGCTTTGAATTATTATTAATAATAATTAAGGCATCTTTGTTGCTTATCAGTGCTTTGTGTTTATTATTGTATCTCGCTGGTATCATATGTGTTTAATATGTATATGTGCATTGATGAGACAAAGTCTATGATTATTTCATAGCTTAAAAGTATGTGGACATAGTGGGAGCTATGTGGTGTGAGAACTGCACATACGTGTTACTATGAATAGTCTAAATATCCCTAGTCATAGTTTCATTGAGACTGGATATCAATGGAATAGGCAGACTAGCATGTGTAGGCTTACTCCTTGGATTAAATCTAAGCAGCTAATCTCACGAGCTAAAGGTGGTACCTTGAGATAACATATGAATGTATTCGGGTAACACATTGGAGACCGCTATAAGATAGACACTCAGAAATTACTATATTCATGTGTTGGTGTCATGTCTTATTATAATAGTAGTGGTACAAATATCCTCAGACTTGAGATATCAGTTATCTTATGTAGGAGTTTCTATAGTTTGAGACATACTTATTTATACCCTGGCGATTAGGATGAAATGGGGTGATTACAAGTATAGCGATGATTACATGTTGGTAAGCTGTGTAGTCAAGATGGGATCCATTGCTCCTGATATAGCAATATAATGGGAGATGTACCTATAGAACCCAAGTTAATAGTACCTCACAGTACTTAATAGTTTTGGAAATAGCAAACTGACTAGGATAGTGAGATTAATTGAGTACTAAGTAGACTCTTAATTAATTAAGCTGACTCGAGGTTGTTTAAGGGAAAACAACTTAGTGCTGCTGAGTAATTAATTAAGTTATGACTTAGAGTAGGAAAAGCTGAGTTTGTGTTGAGTACTATGTAGTTTAGATTTATCTCACTCAGCTTGTATAGAGTTCCGCTTTTAGTTCATTAAAAGCAGATTGTTTTGAGATGTAGAGACTGTATGACACATATGCTATTAAATTCGTCTGTGAAGGAATGGAATATTCCTTAGTTATTTTTTAGGCATAAAAGATGCTGAAATTAATGAAGATTCCTATGGTCCTCACAATGCTAAAAAGTGTTAGTACGGTGCTTCAGAGGTTCCTCGCTACACTCCAAGTAAAAGGAATTTTTCTGTTATGCACCTCTTCTCAAGTGTCTCCGTGCATTTTTAGAAACGTCAGCAAAGTCATCCAATGGGAAGATTCCACGTTGCATTCTAGCGCATCTCTCTCAGATCCAGATTGCTTGAACACAAATGAGATTTTGTCAATGGAATTTTATCTTGCCTCGACATTCAAATTTCTATCTCTAAACGTCCTGGAATCTTCTCGAACGGGAAGATTCGAAAGATTAGAAGAGATGAGAAATTGAAGATCAGCAATATCGTAAAGTTTGCAATAGCCACTTCGTAGAGTTTCAAAGTATAAATAGAAGACTGAAGCAGATGTTCAAACTTGGTGAATCACCTCGAATTTCTTAAGAGCTAAAACACTACGCAAATTACTCTCGCTTTCAAAGAAATTCCACTGCAAGCAATCAACAAACATCAAATCTTATTTGTTTGTAATAGAGAGAAATTACTTAGATTAACATTGTAAGGATTCAACGTTTCTATAAGTTGAATTCAATTTGCATTCTTAAATTAATCTGAGTGTCAGTTTGGGAAGGGTACCCAAACTGAGTTGAGCGGTAGTTAAAAAGGAGGGTACTTTCTGTAATTGTGTCTACCCATTGTAAAGGCTTCTCTAGCTATTAAAGGAATGAATCACTAGTGGATTAAAGCTTGGAGATGGTATCCGGGGACTGGAGGTAGGCTAGGGGCCGAAGTAGGATAAATCTTAGGTTTTGACGTTCTAACTTTAAGTCTTAAGCTTTTGCAGTGATCTGCCCTTTCTTCACTCTCTTTGTTTCATCCATTTGCTTGTTATCCGATCTATGCTAAGTAGCCTTACTCAGCTAAAGATTGAAGATAAACTATGCTAATAGAGTTGAGTAGTTTACTCATTTTTATTTTCCTCCCAGTATGTATACTCAGCATGCATATAAAAATAGAACTTGGTGAATAATTTTAACAAAGTTAAAAGTAACCAAGATAACGCATTCACCCCCCCCCCTCTACTATTGTTAATAGCCTATTTAAGGACCAACAAGTGGTATTAGAATATTTGCTCAACTTTTAGACTAATCATCTTTGAGTTAGATCCATAAATGGCTTAAAACAACTATGGTTTCGGTTCCAGTAAAGCAGTTCTCCTTAAGGAAGGAATGTCTGTTACTAGAACACCTCTTTTCGATGGTAATCACTATACATTCTAGAAAAATCATATGAAAAATTTCATCTAGTCACAAAGCATGTGGGCCTGGCTCGCTATTGAGCTTGGTCCTAGAGTTCCCACAGTTGTGAAGAACAGTGTGTGTGTGCCAGTAGATCTAAAGGACTACGACGACACTGACCTGTGGCTTCTCAAAGAGAATTCTGCAGTGATTAATTACTTACACTGTTCGTTAGATCTTACTGAGTTCAATAGGGTCTCAGGATGTGAAACAACACAGGAGATCTGGAAGATGCTGGAGATTACCTATGAGGGGATCGACAAGGTCAAGGAGTCAAAGATCAATCTCATGCTGAGAGAGTATGAGATACTCTCAATGGGTGTCAGCGAGGGTATTCAGAGCATGAATACCAGGTTCATTAACATTATTAATGAACTGAAGAGGCTTGGAAAGGAGTTCACCTAGGAGGAGCTTGTCAAGAAGATTCTCCGCTCTCTCATAGTAGAGTGGGTTCCAAAGAAGAGCGTTATCGAGGAGGCTCATGATCTTAAGACCTACAGCTATGATGAGCTGATAGGCACCTTGCTAACTCATGAGATGTCTCTGAGGAAATACCTAGATGAATCCAAGAGGAATAGAGGCAAGGAGGGTAAAGCCATTATCCTTAAAGTAGATTCATTAGATGAGTCCACTAGTTGCAACTCTGATGAGCAAATAGCCCTTTCTAAACAGGCATTTCAAATTCTTCATTAAGAAGGATGGGAAGTTCAACAACAAGTAGAAGTTTCTCGCTAAAATCAAGCTAACCTAGCACCAGCGAGGTGTTGAGGATTGATTGAAGAAGGAGCACAACAAAGATATCAAGTGCTTTCCAAAGGCAAAGAAGGACATGTTTAAGAAGAGGTTCTCCAAGAAAAATAAGGCACTTGCTGCCACTTAGAGCGATTCAGAAGATTCTTCATCATCTGATGAGGAAGCTACTAACTCGGCCAACCTCTGCTTGATAGCCATTGAGAATAGAGGCGAAGACTCAGCATCTACCTCTGGTAGAGATCATTCGACTGTCAACTCTGAAGTTGATCGTGATAAAGGAAAAGCTCCTCAAGTTGAGGTACTGATCGCAAGATTTTGACTATACTCATTTCGAAACACTTATCTTCGTAAATGGTGCTAAAAACCTATTCCCCACTTTTATACCGATAATATAAAGTTCTTAACATGAACAGGTGTAGTTAGTACCGATTATTAAATAGAAAAATGATGATCACTGCAAGTATATAGTTGCGATGTAGTTTTAAAAGATATCGATCCCTGTAAGTATACAGTTGCGATGTAGTTTTTAAACATATCAATCCCACAGGAAAGAAATTCGGTTCTAAGGATCAACTAGAGTTACGGAACAAAAGAACATAACATAAGTTTAGGGTTTGGATGATAGATTGATGAATAGATAGATTTATGAACAAATTAAAGAAGATGTAAACTATATAGAAATTCCCTAAGAACAAGTATAGTAGAGAAAAACATGCAAAATCATAAAGAATATTTTGTGCACAAGATAACTTTAACAAACACTATTCTAGACGCCCAAGTATTCAATAATTCACTGCAGAGCTACACATGAAATGACTCTTCGAGATCTAGGGTAAACAAATTATGACACTTATGAAAACTTGGATAACAATAATACTATGCTTAGTACGGGTCGCTCTCACATAGCCATATTTAGCAAGTTACCACTCCAAAAATTGTGGCCCACTAAACATCGGTATAATCATAGATCTAGTGATTATATACAATCTTGTTAACCCCAAAATCACTCTTAATGTCAACTCGCAAGCATATAACTTTATTGATATAAATGACACAAGATAAAATACTCATTATGACACATAGACATATCATAAACTTTGAAATAGAAAGTATAAGTAGAAAACAAAGTAATGTTGTAAGGTTTGTAAGTGAAAGATAAAGTTGATCAAACCGTATCCACTCTTTTAATGGGAGTTGTCAATTCCCGCAATTCCTGCGTCTACTCTAAATTCGGTCTCGACTCTTACAGAACCTCCGCTAGGATGCTATTCTTTGTGAATATTGAATAAATGAATGTTGAAGAACGAAAACTTTTATTGATAAGTGCTTTGCAATTACACTTATACAACAATTGATCGAATTTGTAAAGAAATCTAGTGATTGAAATAAGAGTCAAATCACTTATACATTTTTCTCACTAACACTTTGAACGTTGCAAAATCTATATAATTTTCACTCTTTATCTATGCATACACTCTATGCCATGTCTCTCATCTACCATGCCATATGCACTTCATGCCCCCACAAAAATGGTTGGTTTGGGACTCTATTTATAAAATATGATGGGTTGCTTCTATCTAAACGATGAGTCATGTCCATTGGTGAAGGGTTGCATCACTTCAATGTGATTGGATGTAAGGTTCATCCTTATCCACAATGGAAAGGCACCTTTTTGGTTAACTTCCAAAAGGTGTCTTTTTGTCTGGTAGTTGTTGGCGGTTGATGGTTCTTATCCGACGATTGGTAGTTGAAAAGAGTTAACCAATAACCATTACAAGTTGAGATCATGAATTAAATGTCACGATCATGAATAATGGTTGATAACTTTCTATTTAAGAAGGGTGACAAGTCACGATCACAAAAAGGTATCACGATTGTGGTATGTACTTTTCTTCATGATTTTTCTTTGCAACTTTTCTAATCTTTGACAACTTCGATCTTAGGCCAAATCCTTGTGTTCCACACATCTTTTTGCACCTTTTTCACTCTCATTACATAGAATTCAATAGTTGATCATTTTACTCCAAAGATTCACCTAGTTTTTGCATTTGCATAAAAAACAACTACATACCACGTGAAATCTTTTATATGAAGTATAAAATGACTTTAAACCATATTATTTTATAAGTATAAATATCATGATAATAAGTGTAATTAACACTTATCACACCCCCACACTTAACTTTTGCCATGTCCTCAAGGTAAACTCAACAGAAGTGTATAAATTAGTAATGCAAGTTCGTACCTCATTTGATGAAAGACTATTGTAATGAGTACCACATTCCCACGTTGCATAAGATTCAACTAGAGTGTTTGAAATTTCCCACAAATTAGTAATGTGCAATTTATATAGTCTAGTTGCATACCTTTGCTCTTAATGGAGGGTCAATCGAATCGCATCTTCATACAAGCGTTATATGCTGGCTCGAATATTTCCTTCTCTTAAGCATAGTATAAAGTATAAAGAACAAAGGGAGAACACTTTGAAAAGATTGATCTAAATGTATTTTTAGGTAACCTAGGATGCTAAAAACACTCTCAATGGTTGCATTTTATGCTTCATACCACTCTCCCCTTTATTTAGTGGTTGCATTTTATGCTCCATACCACTTTCTCTCATTTTTTTCTTTTAAGCATATGTTTTTGAAATACAAATTTGTACTTTGCACCCATTTTTTGTGCTATGCTACTTTTCCTTTTTTCACTCATTGAATGGTTACAGTTTCTGCTCCGTACCATTCCTCACCTTTTGAATAACTCATTGGTTATCCTTTCTTTCTTTTGATTTTTCTCTTAATACCCTCATCCTTTATTGATCACTTCAAAGTATTATGGCTATAGTTTCCTTATACTTTAAACATACTCAATACTTGTAGGATGTATTCGAAAATAGCATATAAAACTCATAGTAAGATCACTACTAGATATTACTCCACCACTAACTAAAACTATATAACTTATACTAATTCATGTTGCATTGAAACATATATAAAAACTTACTTGGAATGTTGCTTTCGAATGTTACTCATCACTCATCCTTGCCAAATGCTAAATGTGGTGCCAAAAGCGCTCACACTCTCAATGTGAGCTGAAACTCGAAAGAAAAATTTTGTTCAAAATTTTCACTAACATCAAACTTGTAATACCTAAAACTCACAATAACCTTGGAACATATGTTAGTATAGTATAGGTATGGATAATGTATAAATAACACAAAATCAAGAAAAATTTCATATTCTTCAACTTTTTGAATTTTATTTAATTTTTTTTAATTTTTGGATTACAAATGCCTGCCCCCCCACATTAAGAACACAATGTCCTCATGGTGAGAGATCTTATTAAAAATGAAAAACTAAACTAATCACACACATTAAGAAAAGAAAATAAAAAGAAAAAGAAATTTTGAAATCGGTTAATTTTATTCTTCTAAGCTTGAATCTGGAGGACTTGGTGAGATATCCATACTCTGCTTCTTGAAGTATGAACTCAACTTGTGATTTAAAGAAATGTTGGATTTCATTAGTTGACGAATGTCTTGCTGTATGGAGGCTATATCTAAGCATGCTTGATCTAGATCTTTCACAAACTTCCCTTTCCAAGTATCAAGTGTATTTCTGGAGGTTTGTGTCGTGTCACTACTTCCGATTTGAACTTCCTCATCTGATTGGTTCTCTTCTGAAGTTGATCCTTCTGTCAGTCTTAACTTCCTAACCTTATTCTATATGGTAAAAATGTAAATTGCCCATCTTCTTCTTTAACTAACACTGCTCTCTTTAAGTAAACTCCTCCCATAAAGTTGAATTTCTCTCAAGGACTATATTGGTATGGCAATTGGTTCCTCGCTCCCAAAATAATTCCACAAATCATATTTGCTCCTCCAACTCTAGCCTTTTTATGTGTAGTAAGACAAGTGATGGATTCTAACGAGTACATAGGAAACTTGGCCTTAATTGAGAAACGGCACACTCCAATATAACTAAATCTTTCATCGACACTTTAGTAGTCTCGTGTCGGAAGAATAGACTTTGAGAAATAAACTTATAGAGGTAAAGAAGGCTATTACTTTGAATGTTTTTGTTGGATGAGTTCTTGACATTGTATCAATCCAATCCCGTTAACTCAGTCCAGACACTCATTAGATCATAATCATCTTGTTTTTCGATTTCTTCTAATGTTCCTCCAAAACCAAACTTAATTAAATCTATTAAAGTGAATTTATACTCCTCCCCTCCATTCCTAAATTTGCTTTTCAAAAAATTCCCATCCTCTTGAACAATCACTAAAAATTTGAGGTCCCATTCCTCGTTAAACGAGAAACACATGTTCACAAAGTTATTCAACCTAAATAGCGAAAAATGCTCCTCTACTTTCGCATGAATCCCAGCATCAATCGCAAAAGTAGGATCATAGAATAGTGTACCTTGGATTTCAAAGTTCTTAATCCTCATGTACCGCTCAACTTCTTCGTCACCGTATATGGGAAAAGGACATCCATATTTGGTTTCTTGATTAACCAAATTGTTTTTCCCCTTGGTTGCTGCTGATTTCTTGGGAGCCATTGAAATTGAATTCAAGGGTTTGAAAGAAGGGTTTGATGTTTAATTTTTGGAAAACAAAGAAAATTTGCTTTGCAAGAGATAGAATTTAAGAGTGATTTATTTGTGAAAACCAACTAGGAAAGTAGTTATTATATAGGAAATAGGGTAATTATTGCTATTTCAACAAATATATTTGATTTGTAACTGTTAAAAATAGAGTCGTTACAGCAATAACTGATGTGAAATCGCACAAGTCATGATGGCGATAGCTTATCGCCATCATGACTTTCACTTAAACAGAAACAAAATGTTTTGACAACTTAATTCATGAACGCGATATAGGTCATGATCTTGAAATGTTCAAATTCCAAAAACTTTTCTTTTTTCTTTTATTTTAAAACAACATTAACTTAAAAACACACAAAACAACTAAAAATATACTACTATATATAATTTTGGAAAAGATGAGATTTTAAGTGCCAATGAAGTTTCCCAATCCCTTGACTTCATATTCATGGATGAAATCTAATTTGACAACTTCTTGAATGCAAGCATCAATCAAGTAAAGTTTCATGCATATATCTTCATCCATTGGTATTTGGAAGCCTTATCCATGTTAAATTCAACAGTATCATCACCTATCCTTAACTTTATTTTACCTTTCGACACATCTATCAATGCTTTGCCAGTATGCATAAAAGGACTTCCTAAGATTATAGGACATTTTTCATCATATGCAAAATCTAGCACAACAAAGTCTGTTGGAAAAACAAATTTATCCACTTTAACTAGTACATCTTCTATTATGCCATAAGAACGTTTAATAGACTAGTTGGCCAATTGCAAAACCATATTTGTCCTTTTAACTTCATCATCAACTTCAACTCTTTGAAGATCGAAAAAGGCATAAGCTTTATACTAGCCCCAATATCACATAAACATTTTGGGAAAGAAATGTTTCCAAGTTCACATGGTATTGTGAAACTTCCTGGATCTTTAAGTTTAGTGGGCATTGTAGCTGTTATTATTTTGCTACAATCTTCACTCAAAGATACTTTCAATATTCCTTCTAAACTACACTTACAAGATAAAAGTTCTTTAATAAACTTACCATAGTTAGGAATTTGGGTGATGGCTTCAATGAATGAAAGATTGATTTCCAGACCTTTATGTTTGTTGATGAACTCGATGAATTGTTTATCCTCATTCTTCTTCTTCATTCTTTGTGGAAATGGTGGTTGAGGGGGATTAAGTTGTTAATCCACTCTTGCTTTATCATTGGATTTACTGGGATAATCATTTGACACTTCAACAACATCATTAGCAAGCATGCTCGAAGGATCTGATTTATCTAGTACTTTACCACTATGAAGGGCTATAGCATGCATATTTTCCTTAGGATTTCCTTCTATGTTACTTGGTAAATGGCCTTTTCCTCTAAATGGAATAGCACTCGTTAATTGACCAACTTGTATCTCCAAATTATGAATAAAAGATGATTGATTCTTAAACATTTGGTCCATCTTATTCTCTAACTTCTTGTAAAATTCTTCATTCTCTGATTGCTTATTACAAACTCCTTCTAGAAATTTGTCTATCTTATTATCATTACTCTGATAATTTTTTTGTTGATTATCACCATACTTTAAATTAGAACTCCTATAACTATTTCCATTATTTCCATAAGAATTCCCTTGACTTTGAACATAACTTAATTGCTTCCCTACACATGGGTTAAAGTTACACTCAAAAGCAGTGTGTCCTATTTGGCCATAATTCTCACATGTCAATGGGTTACTCTTACTTATATGCATATTATCTATTTTATGAGATAATGCAGATATTTGGGCTTGCATAACAGAAATAGTGTCTAATTCATTGACCTTTTTAACCGAACTAGAAGATGTAGATGTAGCATGTGAATGAGTAGGAGTTGTAATACTTACTTGTGCTCTCTCTACTGGCCATATACTATTGTTATTTGCCTTATCTTCTAAAAGATCAAAGGATTCTTGACTAGTTTTCTTCATAAGAGATCCTGTAGCCATAGCATCAATCGCTCCTCTTGTTGCATGATTTATTCCATTATAAAAAGTTTGTAGAATTACATTCTAGGGTAAACCATGATGAGGACAAACTCACTAAAGTTCCTTATAAAGTTCCCAGGCTTCGTACAAGGATTCACTATCTTTTTGAGTAAAGGAAGTGATTTCTTTAATGAGTTTTGCGATTTTGGCTAAAGGAAAGTATTTAGTCAGAAATGCTTGTGCTAATTGATTCCAAGTGGTGATTGAATTTGGGGGTAATGAATTCAACCAAACTTTCACTTTATCACAGAGCGTAAATGGAAATAAGCAAAGTTTAACTGCTTCATCAAGAACATTTTTGAAAGTATCTTAGACTTTTAGAAATTTTGCAATGTGAGCATTCAGATTTCATTGGGTAGACCATAGTATTGCACATTATTACTGAGAATTTGAAGCAATGCTGGCTTGATTTCAAACTGATTTGCATTAATTGGTGGTCTAGCAATTCCCTGATTGTTTCCATTGATAGTTGGAATGACATAATCCATGAGTCTTTGTTGAGGTTGATCTTCATTTTGTTGTTCTTCTTTAACCATCCATCATCTTTGTCTCTTATTTTACCTTTTTCTGCTTTTACCAAATTGTTCAATTTCTTATACGAAAGATGCCAAACTCTCTCCCGAACTACGCGTACTTGGCATGGACACGCTAAAAAGAAAACTCAATGAATAAGCAAGAAAAATATTTTAATAATAAGACATAAATACTGAAACTAAAAACTAAAATAAATCTAATTGACACAAAAAATATAATTGCCCGTTCTCTGGCAATTTGATCTCTAGAATGCACTTGCCTTCCCGGCAATGGTGCTAAAAATGAGATTCAAGATTTTGACTATACTCGTTTCGAAACACTTATCTTCGTAAACGGTGCCAAAAACTTGTTCCCACTTTTCTAAGTTCTTAATATGAACAGGTGTTGTTAGTACAGATTATCAAATATTTATCAAATAGAAAAATGATGATCACTACAAGTATACAGTTGCGATGTAGTTTGAAAAGATATCGATCCCACAGGGAAGGAATTCGGTTCTAAGTATCAACTAGAGTTACAGAACAAAAGAAAATAATATAAGCTTAGGGTTTGGATGATAGACTAATGAATAGATGATGTATGAAAAGATTAAGAAGATGTAAACTAAATAGATATTCCCTAAGAACAAGTATAGTAGAGAAAAACATGCAAAATCATCAAGAATATTTCGTACACTAGATAACTTTAACAAACACGGTTCTAGATGCCCAAGTATTCAATAATTCACCATAGAGAAACACATGAAATGACTTTTCTAGAACTAGGGTAAATGAATTATGACACTTATAAAAAACCTGGATAACAATAATATTATGCTTAGTACGGGTTGCTCTCACATAGCCATATTTAGCAAGTTACCACTCTAAAAATGTTAGCTCACTAAACAACATTATAATCACAGATCCAGTGATTATATACAATCTTGTTAACCACGAAATCACTCTTAAAGTTAACTCGAAAGCACATAACTTTATTGATATAAATGACACAAGATGAAATACTCATTATGACACATAGACATATCATAAACTTGGAAATAGAAAGTATAAGTAGAAAATAAAGTAAAGTTGTAAGGTATGCAAGTGAAAGCCAAAGTTGATCAAACCGTATCCACTCTTTTAATGGGAGTCATCAAATCCCTCAATTTCTGCATTTAAACTCGTACTAAACCTCTACTAGGGTGCTATTCTTTGGGAATATTGAATAAATGAATGTTGAAGAACGGAAACTTTTATTGATAAGTGATTTGCAATTACACTCATACAACAATTGCTCGAATTTGTGGAGAAATCTAGTGATCGAAATAAGAGTCAAATCACTTATACATTTTTCTCACTAACACTTTGCACGTAGCGAAATCTATACAATTTTCTCTCTTTATCTATGCATACACTCTATGCCACATCTCTCATCTACAATGCCATATGCACTTCATACCCCCACAAAAATGGTTGGTTTGGGAATCTATTTATATAGTATGAAGGGTTGCGTCTATCCAAACAAAGAGTCTTGTCCATTGGTAAAGGGTTGCATCACTTTAATGTGATTGGATGCAAGGTTCATCCTCATCCACAATGGAAAGGCACCTTTTTGTGATTGGTCAGCTTCCAAAAGGTGTCTTTTTATCTGGTAGTTGATGGTGGTTGATCATTCTTATCCAGCGGTTGGTAATTGAAAAGAGTTAACCAATAACCATCACAAGTCACGACCGTGAATTACATGTCGTGATCGTGAACAATGGTTAGTAACTTTCTGTTTATGAAGTGTGACAAGTCATGATCGTAAAAAGGTATCACGATCGTGATATGTACTTTTCTTCATGATTTTTCCTTGCAACTTTACCGATCTTTGAAAACTTTGATCCTAAGCCAAATCCTTATGTTCCATGCATCTTTTTGTACCTTTTTCACTCTCTTTACATAGAATTCCATATTTTATAATTTTACTCCAAAGATTCACCTAATTTCTGCATTTGCATAAAATACTACATACCACATGAAATCTTTTATACGAAGTATAAAATGACTTTAAACCATATCGTTTTACAAGTAAAAATATCATGATAATAAGTGTAATTATACACTTATCAGGTGCATTCTGAAGTTTCTTTATCTATTGATGAATTCGCCCAGGCTCTCTTTAATGTTATGAATCTGACTAATAAATCAATGAAAAACATCAAAGAGATGTGAGGAGAAGTGACGATTTGGAAGATAGAATGCTTCCTTATCGCTTGATATCCTCTTTCTTCAAGAAAAAGCTAAGTATCAAGAATGTGCTATCAGCAAGCTCACTAAGTAATTACATGAGTTGACTGCTGAGATATTAGCTTTAAAGAAGAAAGGGGTTCCTCCTCCAGCCAACAGTCAAACTCAGAATAACCAAACTCGCAATTCTAAGAGGAAAAATTCTTCTAAATAGAAGAAAGCGAGCCATCCCAAACCAAAATTGGTGTGTGGTTTTTGTGGGAAAGATGGACATGCCACAATTCTTTGTCAGCATAAAAATGGTTATTATGACGAGTACGACTAGTCAAACTTGAGCACTGCTAACAAAAGAGGACCCAGCTCAAAAGCATGGGTACCTAAGAAAACGTAATTATTTTGCAGGTGAGCTTATATCCATTGATGACTCTCGAATGTGGTATTTGGATAGTGAATGCTCAAGGTATATGATGGGAGATGAAAGCTAGTTTATCTCATTGGAGCGCAAAAGAAATGGAAGTGTCAGTTTTGAAGATAACTAGAATGGCAAGATTGTAGGCTATGGCACTGTTGGTGTCTCTCCTTCAATCAAGAGGTTTCTCTTATCAAGGGTCTGACGTTCAACCTGCTCAGTGTATCCCAACTATGCAATAAAGGCAGAATGGTTATTCGACTCAGTAGGATGCTCAGTAATTGACTGTAAGACTAACTCAACTATACTCTTTGCTCCCAGGGAATTTTTATATGATTGATTTATCCCCTGGCTCCACTAACATTTATCTTGTATCTAAGGAGGATAATTAGTGGTTTTGGATAGAAGGTTGGATCATATTGATATGAACATTGTGTCCAAGCTGACCAAAAAGCAATTAGTTATGGGTTTACCCAATTTCAACTTTGGAAAGGATAAACTATGCTCTGCCTATCAACTTGGTAAGTAAGTTAAGAAATCATTTAGATTTGTAAATCACGTAGTAACTAAGCAATCGTTGGAGTTACTCCACTTGGATCTTTTCGACCAAGTTCAGCCAATGAGATTGGGTAGTAAGAGGTTCACTCTGGTGGTAGTAGATGACTTCACGAGATTCACATGAGTAGTCTTATTGAGTAGCAAAGAAGAGACTTATGAATCTTTTATCAAGTTCAGTAATCAGATAATGAATGAAATAGGAGATAAAATCTGTAGAATCTAAAGTGATCATGGATGAGAATTCGAGAATTTCCATTTCGAAGAATTCTGTTTAGTGCATGGCATTGACCACAACTTCTCTTCTCCCTATACCCCTTAACAAATTGGGGTTGTAGAAAGGAAGAATAGAATAATAGTTGAGATGGCTCGATCCATTCTGAGTGATAATAATCAACTAAAGTACTTTTGGGGAGAAGTTGTTAACACAGCTTGTTATATCTTAAATCGAGTTTTAATTCACCCAATTATTGAGAAAACACCCTATGAGCTTTGGCGAGGGCACAAGCTAAGATTGGTTACCTCAGATCATTTGGTTATAGGTGTTATATTCTTAACACCAAAGAGCAATTAGGAAAGTTTGATCCTAAGTCTGATGTAGGTATCCTTTTGGGATACTCAACTAACAGTAGGGCATATAGAATATATGTCAAGTGTACAAGCCTCTTAGAGGAGTCTATGCATGTAGATATTGATGAAACTAACATTGCAGAAAGACGACTCTCTGACGAAGATGAAGGAGTTCCCTATCTTTCGAATCAACTCAGTATGTCACAAGGTGTGCTACCCAACTTAGCATAGGAGCCCTTAATTGAGGAAGTTAAAGACAATGATGAAGATCTTTCTATCAACTTCGACGATGGCGAAGATCAACCTCCACCTCAACATCTCGTTATCGATCCTCTAGTAGTTGATCTGAGTCTTCCAAGAGAGATTAGAGTTCATCGCAACCATCCTCTAAACTACATAGTTAATGATGTTTATAATCATGTGATGACCCATAGTCAGCTCAGTCGGATGATGAGTCATCCTGCCTTCATTTCCTTGATCGAACCTAAGAAGTTTGAAGATGCAGAAGGAGATTATTATTGGATGATCACAATGCAAGAGGAATTGGATCAGTTCAAGCGTAATGATGTTTGGGATCTAGTTCCTAGGCCTAAAGGGAAATCAATTATCGGCACCAAATGGGTTTTCAAGTACAAGCTAGATGAAGACGATATTGTTGTTAGGAATAAGGCCAGGTTTGTTGCTCAAGGCTACAATCAGTAAGAAGGCATCGATTATGATGAGACCTATACTCTAATAGCCTGGTGTGAGCACGTTATTTTGTACCAGCTTGCTCGTTCAATGATGATGGCTTTTCATGATTTTATCCTTGAATCACGCAATTTTTGAGTATCCAGATGTATCCGAATGGGAATCTTCCTCGTCTCTAAATTCAAAATGACATCTTTAATAAAATTATTTAACTTTTTCCTTTAATTCGAAAATTAATTTAAAAATACGAAAATACACAAAAAAAATGCAAAAACATTGTAAAAAACTGGATCCGGAGCCTGCGTCGCTAAAGGTTGGCGAGGAAATCCTCACGAAAAAGCTTTGGCGAGGCAAGCCTTACCAAGGTCTTTGTCGAGGAGCCTCGCCAAATTTTCTCCGGCAAGTCCCCTCGCTGGAAAAATTTACCTTTTTTGGGTTTCTAGGATTTTTCCTATAAATAGCCGAGTCTTTTTCAAATAACGGGATCGAAAAATTTTCAAACAAAATATAGCTTTTAGAACTACAAAAAATTCCAAGAACTAGATGAATATTTTTGGACTTTTACAACAACATTTTTTACCTAAACAAAAGACGAGGAGGACTTCCAAAGGCTGATCAGATATCTTTGAAGTGGATTCATTCCTTAAGGGTAAGCCTCTGAGTTCCTAGAATTGCTAAATTTCATGCTTTCGGTGATCCATTTCTTCTTTTGATTTCATCTGTGGACCTAGGATTTTCATTTTGTTTATTTTATTCCAATGTTGTAATTCTTCTTCATTTATATTTCTTTACTAAAGGAGATGTATGTTAGAACACCCCCTTGAAGGGAATAAAATATATTCCCGGATAACAGTCCTCACCAATTTATCATGCGAGCAATTTCATTAAAATGAGCAACCAATTTGCTAATAAAATAAACTGGTTTATTTAAATAACAAATCCATTATCACGATCGATTTTTTATGTATTTAGGCCACGCGGGCCTCTCTAAATTCGAAATGAAACATACACGAAACAAGTTGTGATATCCCCTATGCTAACCTTTGTAGATGCAGGTAGATTAGGATTAGATGTATGTTTAGGATTTTAATTTTCCTTCGGGTTGTGAGCGGACGACACGGAGCGGTGGGCCGAGGGCGCGCGGAAATCATAGGCGCGGTCCACCGGGGTGTTTGAAAATGGAGAAAATAAAGCACCGAGTCTGGGACCCGGAAAAAGGTTAAAAAGAGAAAAAGGCGAAAACG
>CATIWQ010411152.1:0-13243 GCA_949673415.1 Euphorbia schlechtendalii | reverse complement strand
AATTTCACTAAGCTGAATTATCAACTTTTCCAAAAATCTATTATAACAAATTTACCCTCCTTTTCTTCCTTTCTCTGCTTATTGGGAAGCTACAAACTACAATTCCCTTCTTCTGTTATGTATAAATACTGATTGTATCTGCTACTTTATTCAATTTCTTTATCCTTTCTCATAAAGCTATATGTTGCTTGTGATAATTCCTGAATAGCAAATGTTCAAATTTTACCATACAAAGAAAGTACTATTATATTAACTTTCATGATAGATACATCATCAAGTATTTACTTGTTCCTCCAAACTGTCTGTCTGTACCAGATGTCTCAGATGGTATTAGTGTCATGTCCATGGTAAGTCATTAATCAGCAAATGGGGATGCATATGTTATTTCTTAGTTATTGTATTATGGTTTTGAAATTTTTGCTCTTATTGGTTCCATCTTGCATTCTAGGACAAGTTATGACAACAAGGTATTTCCTTTATTAAGTGGTTGTTTACCTCTATGTTCTTGACATTGATTGTTAGAATATTACTTATGTTTGATTTGGTAGATTGATGAGAATGTTCAGAGAAAAATAATCAACCACAGATCCTTAAGGCATCCAAATATTGTCAGGTTCAAAGAGGTAATAAATCATGTTGATCAGAATTGGTTAAGTTTATATATGATTTGTGTTATTTGTTTGCTTATTTTGTATGGCTTCAATAAGAGCAAGGGGAATTTTTTATTTGAAATTCTAAAATATCCATATGACTTGTTTGTTGAGTACAATATAGAAAGTAACATGAAAAATTGAGATAAATTAGTGATAAATGTTAGTAAGCCAACATTTTTGGAATGGTAACTTGCTAAATGTGGCTATGTGAGAGCGACCTGTACTAAGCATAGTATTGATGTTATCCAGGTTTTCATAATTGTCTTATTTCGTTTACGCTAGACTTAGAAAAGTTATTTCATGTGTTGCTCTGCGGTGAATAATTGAACATCTGAATATCTAGAACCGAATATGTTAGATAATCTAGTGTGTCGTAACATCTTTGTTGAACTTGCATGTTTTCTCATCTATACTTGTTCATAGTGAAAATCTATTTATTTAGAGTCTCTAATTTATCACATCTATATTTACTCAACTTTCCATTCTAATCTGCCTACCCATAAAAATCTCTAATCTATTTTTATTTACTTTTAAGCTTCCCTATTTATCTTTAGACCAGGTTCCTTCCCTGTGGGTTTGATATCTTTTAAAACTACATCACAACTGTATACTTGCAGTTATTATAATTTTTCTATGTGGTAAGGGATATTGAAAACACCTACATTTTATATGTGAACAAGTTTTTGGCGTAGTTGATAGCCAATAGTTCACGAGATTTTGGAACCGTATTAGATTAAACTTATCAATAGAAAAGTGGCGAACAAATTCGACAGCTCTAGATGATCAAATTGGCTTTCTAACAAAAGCGTATGATCCCCTGATACTTAGAATGTCATGTGTTTGTGACTTGATCCGGTTTCACAGTGGTAACCAATACAATACACTCCTTCCATCAGATTAAGTACCATCCATTTTATTTAGCTCGGATTAAGTGTTAGCTCATGTAATAGTCATAGCTATCCTAGAATTAGACTTGTTCACGAAGAACACCACTCGGCCATCATGTATCAAGATTGACTAGAAACCCATTCTAACAATCTTATACTCTGATCAGAGGTTTATGAGTGTGTCACTTCAACAAGGGGATGTAAGGAACATCTCCCATTATATCACTATATCAAGAGCGATGGATCCCATCTTGACTACATAACTTACCAACATGTGTTCATGACTATACACATAATCACCTGTATCATCCTGATCTAGGGTATGAATAAGTATGACTAAAGTATATCAACTCCTACATAAGGTAACCGGTATCTCAAGTTTGAGGATGCTTGTACTGCTACTGCAATAAGACATGACACTAACACATGGATATAGTTATTTTCGAGTGTCTGTCTTATAGTGGTCTCCAATGTATTACTCGAATTCATGGATACTAGGGATATTTAGACTACTCATAGTAACACGTATGTGTAATTCTCACACCATATAGCTCCCATGATGTCCTTGCACTTTTACGCTATGAAGTAGTCATGGATTTTATCTCATCAGTGCCCATATACAAATTAAATATTATACATATATGATACCAGCGAGATATATTAATAACCAGAATGCACTGATAAGCAACAAAGATGCCTTAATTATTATTATTAATAATTTGAAACTGTTTGTACATTATAACTAATAAAGATATATCACCCTAATTGCCTCTAGGGCATACATCATGCTTAACAATCTCCCACTTGCACTAGATCCTATTACCCATATGCCTCATACCATACTCGTTAACATGCTGATCATGTTTAACTTGAGTCAATGGTTTAGTTAGCCCATCTATTAGATCCTGATCCGTTGGAACATGTTCTAAGCTTATATCCTTTCAAGTTACCATCTCTTGCAAGAGATAGTACTTTCCGAGTATATGTTCATTTCTATGATGAGATCGTGGTTCCTTTTCCTAAGTAATAGCCCCATTGTTATCGTAATACACCACTATTTGATTTAAAATGCTAGACACCACACCGAGATCACCAATAAATCCCTTAAGCCAAATGGCTTGCTTAGCCACTTTTGAAGCAGCTAAATACTCAGATTCCGTGGTTGAATCGGCAATCATATCCTATTTGAAAATCTTCCAAACAACTACCCCTTTGTTTAACATAAACACATAAACTAACTGGATTTATAATCATTCATATTAGACTGAAAACTCACATCGGTGTATCCCTTCAAAGTGAGATCACCTTCTCCATATAGTAAAAACATATCCTTATTCCTACGTAAGTACTTGAGGATAGTTTTAATGGCCATCCAGTGCTTCTCACGTAGGTCAAATTGAAATCTTCTCGTGATGCTCAATGCATGTGAGATGTCAGGCTGAGTGCATACCATAGCATACATGATGGATCCTATCACTGAGGAATAGGGTATTTCATTCATGCGTAGTCTCTCCTCTTGTGTTCTCGGACACTCAAATTTAGAAAGGTTAATCCCGTTAGACTTTGGGAGATAACCCTTCTTGATTGCTAAAGGTTAAATCTAGCCAAAACCTTGTCTATGTATGTACTTTGTGAAAGACCTAGCAGCCTTTTAGATCTGTCTCGGTAAATCTTAATACCAAGAATAAAAGCTGCTTCTCTAAGGTCTTTCATGGAGATTTTCTTTGACAACCATGACTTAAATGTCTAAAGAAAAGGAATATTGTTTCCTATTAATAATGTGTCATCGACATATAATACAAGGGAAATGATCGCACTCCCACTAGCCTTCTTATATACACAGGGCTCATTAGCATTTGACACGAAACCAATTTTTCAAATTGTCTCGTCAAACCTAATATTCCAACTCCTCGATGCTTGCTTAAGTCCATAAATGGACTTCTACAACTTGCATACCTTAGAGCTATCTTTGGATGTAAAACCCTTGGGTCATGCCATATAGACATCCATGTCCAGATTCTGGTTTAGGTATGTTGTCTTCACATCTATCTGCGAAATCTCATAATCGTAATGAGCGGTGATGGCAAGGAGTATCCTAATAGACTTCAACATGGCCACCGGTAAAAGGTCTCATCATAGTCAATGCCTTCTTTTTTACTGTACCCTTTTTTCAACCAGCTTTGCTTTATAGGTAACTATGTTATCGTCCATGTCAGTTTTGTTCTTGAAAATCCACTTGCATCCTATGGGCTTAATCCAACTTGGAGTATCAATCAAACTCCATACTTGATTTTTGTACATGGAGTCCATCTCTGATCTCATGGATGAAAGCCATTTATCAAATTATGAGCCTTCCATTGCTTCCTTTTAAGTCATAGGCTCATCATCTTCCATAAGGAAGAGATGTTTATCATCAGTGATGAGAAACCCGCATTGCTCGAGAGAGATTGGAGCCCGACCTGACCTACGCAATGTTAGTGTTATAATAAGTTATTCCATGCTTACACTATCTTGTGTAACAGGTGTAGGTATAATTAATTGACTATCTGTTTGATCTTCATGAGTGCTTAACTCAAGATTGCTCCCACTAGCTTTCGCAAGTATATGCTCCATCTCAAGGAATTGAGCATTCCTGGAAACAAGGACTTTCTGTTCCTTGGGATCATAAAAGGTATACCCTTTAGTCTCCTTAGGGTAACCTACAAATAGAAATCTATCAGACGTAGCACTTATCTTATATGAATTTGTACTCTTTACATAAGCAGGACATCCCCAAACTCTCAAGTGAGAAAGAGCAGGTTTGTTACCATATCATAATTTTTATGGAGTTTGATCAACTAATTTAGAGAGCACTCTGTTTAGAATATAAACTACGCTCTCAAGTGCATACCCCAAAAGGATCTGTTGAGTTTTGCTTAGCTCATCATGGACCGAACCATAGAGTAGGGTTGGATTCCTTCTTTTTGACACTCCGTTGTGGTGGGGTGTATCAGGAGGTGTCAACTAGGATAAAATACCATCATCCCTTAGATAATCCTGAAACTCCTTACTTATGAATTCACTATCTCGATCGAATCGAATAATTTTGATACTTTTCCCAAGGTGTTTCTCTACTTCAGTTTTTAATTCTTTGAATCTATTAAAACTTTCAGACTTATGCATCATAAGGTACAACTAACCATATCGCGAATAAACGTCGATAAAGGTTATGAAGTAGACAAAATCCTAATGTACTTTTACACTCTTTGGACCACATACATCGAAAAGCATTATTTCCAAAGTACTAGTGGCACGCTGACCCCTTCCTTTGAAAGATTTCTTAGTCATCTTTCCTTTGAATCCAATTCCCATACTAGAAATTAACTAAGTCATAAAAGTCCTTTGGGTACTCATGAATCTAATACTTGATGGTGATCTCCAGGTAGGAGAGGCCCCCTAAAAGTGAATGAGCAGCCTTGTCCAATCCTTGCCAAAATCACCACGAGCACTTCTATTCATCGTACCATGGACAATTATGATTTAAAGATTTCATTCTTGGGATGAACCTCAATTAAAGCATTTACACATGTGGTAAAACATTGCTAATTTTATATGATAATCACCTATACTAAGTTTGAGCAAAACCTTAATCTAGTTATCACATCATTTTCTATAATAGGAATTTAATCCTAAGTCATGCATAGCAAACTTTAATCAATTCATGGAAAATCACATATTAAAATATTATAATCAATCATGCATAGCATATGGCAGGCTCTCATACTGATGCTGGTTAATCAAGACAATAATTGAATATGCAATCGTTGCATAGCGAAATTTCAAAACTTAAAATTAACCTATAGATCTCCTAAGCATACCATGATTGATATAATCTAAGTTAAAATGTTCTATAGATGCTTTTAGGTTTATAAAAAATATAAAAGAAACCTAGCATCTAATGATTGAAGCATTACTAGTTGATGCGTGCTTTCTCTCTCTTTGGTAGCAGTGTTCCCTTTGAGTAATTTTAACAGCACTTCATTAGCATGAGCTTCCAAACTACAAGAGCCTCTACAATTGATCCACAAGGATCTTCACCGACCAAAACCTTGAGTAGGAAGAACTCGTCAGTTGACAGCAGCTACTTGACCACTCAAAAACCAACCTGAAAATAATCTCGAAGGCTCACTTGAGAAAAGAGCCTTCAATAAGAAATCTTCGATTGTTTGAAGAAACTCATGAAGGATCTCACACAACAAAGGAAGAAGAGAGAGTCGAATCCAGAGAGAAAATCTAAGCTTAAAGCTATTTTCTGGTGTAAATAATGAGAGGGGCTCAAGGCCTATTTATAGGGAAAAGGGGGAGTGTTTGACTCATCTTCGATAATTACATGGGATGGGATAAAATCTCATCCCATGTTTATCATGTTGGTTGTGTAGGTTACAAGGACCCGTTGGCCAACCCGTGGGTTACAACACAAGGCAAGCCCTAATGGGCTGGCCTTTTACCGCTAACCCAGCTTACAATCTTGCACGTAGCTCGCGCTGCGAGTAAGCGTTGCCTTAGGCATCATTTGTGGCCTACAGCTCGCTAGCGCACGCGGGCTATCAATCTTATACTCTTATACTCTAATTGAATAGAAACCCATTCTATCAATCTTATACTCTGATTAGAGGTTTATGAGCGTGTCAATTTAACTAGGGGCCCTATGTTACTTCTCCCATTATATCACTATAGCAAGAGTGATGGATCCCATCTTGACTACACAACTTACCAACATGTGATCATCGCCATACCTGTAATCACCCGTATCATCCTAATAGCTAGGATATGAATGAGTATGACCCAAAGTATAGCAACTCCTATATAAGTTAACCAGCATCTCAGGTCAAAGGATACTTGTAATGCTACTACAATGAGACATGACACCAACACATGGATATAGTTATTTCTGAGTGTCTGTCTTATAGCGGTCTCCAATGTATTAGCCAAATACATTCATGTGATAACTCAAGGTACCACTTTGAGATCGTGAGATTGGCTACTTGGATCTAATCCAAGGAGTAAGCCTACACATGCTAGTTTGTCCATTCCATTGATATCCAGTCTCAATGAATCTATGATTAGGGATATTTAGACTATTCATAATAACACGTATGTGCAGTTCTCACACCACATAGCTCCAATTATGTCCTTGCACTTTTACACTATGAAGTAGTCATGGACTTTGCCTCATCAATGCGCATATATATATTAAATATTATACATATATGATACTAGTGAGATACATTAATAAACAGAAAGTACTGATAAGCAACAAATATGCCTTAATTATTATTATTAATAATTTGAAATCATTTATACATTATAACTAATAAAGATATATCGCCCTAATTGCCTCTAGGGCATTCATCATGTCTAACATTTGTTACATGATCCATGTTCGCCACTTTTCTACTAATAAGTTTAATAACTTTTTCACAGAGTTTGGCTAAATATTAATGGAGCGAAAAACTTGTTTGCGTAAAGTATAGGTGTTGTCAGTACCTCTTATCATATAGAAAAATGATGATAACTGCAAGTATACACTTGCGATGTAGTTTTAAAAGATATCGATCCCACAGGGAAGGACTAGTTGTAAAGATCAATTAGGGAAAAAGAATAAAGATAATAAAATGTATTGATATTTTTTATAGGAGGGTTAGAATGAAGAATGAGTAAATATAGATATGAAAGATTAGAGAATCTAGATACATAGGATTTCCCTACGAAATAAGGATAGCAAAGAAAACATGCTCGTTCAACAAAGATGTTACGATTCACTAAACTAATGTAATAGACTCAGTTCTAAATACTTAGATGTTCAATTATTCGTCGCAGACCAACATATGAAATAACTTTTCCAAATCTAGTGCAAACGAATAAAGACAATTATATAAACCTGGACAACATCAATACTATGTTTAGTACAGGTCTCTCTCACATAGCCATACTTAGCAAGTTACCATTCCAAAAATGTTGGCTCACTAATAGCATTATATCATAGATCCAGTAATTATACACGATATTGTTAACCCTGAAACTACTCTTAAAATTGACTCCAATGAATATAACTTGATTAATATAAAAGACTTAACATGAACTATGCATTATGACACATAGACATATCATAAACTTTGAAATAGAAAGTACAAGTAGAAAGCAAAGCAAAGTTGTAAGGTATGCAAGTGAAAGCTAAAGTTGATCAAACCATATCCACTCCTTAATGGGAGTTGTCAATTCCTGCAATTCCTGCGTCTGCTTTGAATTCGGTCTCGGCCCGTACAGAACTTTCGCTAGGATGCTATTCTTTGCGAATATCGAACAAATGAATATTGAAGAACAAAAACTTTTATTGATAAGTGATTTACAAGTACACTTATACAACAATCGCTCAAATACGTAGAGAAATCTAGTGATCGAAACAAGTATTCGAATCACTTAAACATTTTCTTGCTAACACTTTGGAACGTAGCGAATTCTCTATATATACACAAACTATATTTCACTCATGCACTCTAATGCACCCCTTGCTGCTTGAATGCTGCCCGAAATTGTAAGGTTTGTAGCCCTATTTATAGAGTTTGAAGGGTTGCGTTTATCCAAACGAAGAGTCGTGTCCATTGGTGAATGATTGCATCACTTCATTGTGATTGGTTGAGAAGCTTCAATCTAATCCACAATGGATAGGCACATTTTCATGATTGGTTGACTTCCGATAGGTGTCTATTCGTTGGTAGTTGTTAAAAAGATGGCGGTTGATCATGCTTATCTGGAGGTTAGTAGTTAAGAAGATAAAACTAGAAAACCGTCCAAGTCACGACCACGATATACAAGTCGCGACCGTGAATCATTGATTGGTAGAATTCTATTCTGAAGAAGAACAATTTGCGACTGCAAATGGTTGTCGCGACCGTGAATTGCATTTTTCTTCAGAATTCTCCTTGTGACTTCACCGATCTTTGACAGTTTCAATCCTAAGCCAAATCTTTAAGTTCCATGCATCTTTTTGCACCTTTTTCACTCTTTTTTTGATAAAATTCCACTTTTGATCATTTTAATCCCAAGATTTACCTAGTATCTGCATTTGCATAAAAAACAACTACATACCACGTGAAATCTTTTATATGAAGTATAAAAATGACTTAAAAAATATAGTGTTCAGTGTATCAAAGTAATATGATATTTAGTGTAATTATACACTTATCAAGCACTCATGTATACTATGGCACTTAACAATCGCAACTCTAGATGGAACGATTGCAACCGATTTGCTACTACCTTTACAACTAGTTTATAAACTCCATGAATTAAAGCAATAGGTCAAAAGTTACTCAATGAAGAAGAACCGATATCTTGGGGATCAAAACCGTATAAGAGGATTTAATCGAATCTGATAGATCTTATGTGTCATGAAAGCAATTCAGAGCCCTAAAATTTCAAACTTCAAATCTCTCTAAAATCATTTATAGAAGAAATAATTAAGTCCATCAAGACCTTGCACTTTAGCTTCCTTACAGGAACACAATGCTAAACCAAACCTCCTCCTCACTAAATGGTGTAGTCATTCTCACATTCATATCACTATCCACTTGTTAAAAGGGCAGACCTGCTAATGAAAATGGAACCACTCGGGATTCTGAAAATAGCCCCACATATTAATTCCTAATGACTATGTTATGAGCCTCGAGTACCATCCACCTCAAGTTGGCTAGTTATATTTCCCCTCGACCGAGCTGAAGAAACATGGTGAAAAAAATAGTGTTATCATCTCCAAAAAAAGTCCAATTTACCCTTGATTGCTGGTGCTTGACTTTCTCAAGGTTCTTCCTATACTCCTTCAAAGATGACTATGCTACTTGTAACTTGTAATTCTTTCCCATCAGAGATATCTACCGATTGCGCCACAATATTTAAAGTGAGCGACAACACACGATTTTCTAACATTTTATTTTTATGCTCCAACACCTCAAAATTTAATTAGTGCCAAGGGTGAATATACTCTCTCAAGCATCCCAATTTTGTATCTAAATGAACCTCAACCAAACCTAAGAGAATGAGCCCCTACTTTGCTATGAGAAATGACAAAATTGTCCCACAAACAATTCAGAGAATCAAACACCCATGAATTGGAGCTTCCAGTATTGTGAGACTTGAAAACAATAGGAAAATGATTCGACAAGGATGAGTCAATATTCGATAAATTCAACCTCTGCCATGAGTTAAGAATACCATAGCAAACAAATATGCGATCAATCCTTGAAAACGATTGATAATTAAATTACATGTATTCTCGACTATGTAACAGAATATCATACAACACACACTCTTCAACAAACTCCTAGAATGTAGCATCGAGTTCATAGCCCCTCCCCAGACCACTCCGAGCTATGTAGAAATTTGTTAAAGTCACCACACACTATCTCACTCTCCAAGCCCTAAATAATAGAAGTTAACTCTAACCATAGTTGATGCCTTTCCGCATATTTGGTAAGCCCATATAAAAAAACTAAATGCACATATACTTGACTCATCATAACATGCAAAATACACCATCTACTTGAATATTGGATCACATTTCCCTGAACCAAAGTTGACTTCCATGAGACTATTAACCCACCCAAAAATCCTTGAGTAGGAATACAATGGAACAAATAATCGTTCAAAACATAAGAATAACTTGTTCAAAAATACCACCCGCCTTAGATGTAATTAGCACAAATAACTGCAAGCACCATTTACGAATATTGGATCGAATCAAGAACTATTTCGCCTATTACTCACACCCCTTGGCAATTCCAACATAAGAAATTTAAAGACTTAAGGATTATTAAAAAATCTTGATTAGAGTGAACACCTGATCAGTTCGAACATGAACCTAATACCTCCATGATATTCTCCATATGTTCTTCGTTAAATAATTTCACCTCTCTCCCACCTTAAAAGTTAACATTTCTTCATTAATACTCAGGACTCCTTCCACTAACCTATGTTTAAATCTATTCATGTTAGAGATATTCGAACCTCGAAGAACACAGACTTACAAGTAGAGGCACCATTGCCTTCTCCACCACGTATCTACAAAGATCGAGACCACCTCCTTCCCCATCACCCTCTATCCCAATCCAAATCTAGAATCACACTCCAGCTACATACAAAATGATTTAAAGACCGACTAGGATGATTACCCGAGTTGATTCCACTAGAGACTCCAAATTCTTGAAAATTCTTCGATGATTATGATGAATCCAAAGCACTCATTTCAGATGAAGAATATTTCACGATATTATCATGGGATGAGATATTATTCCTGAAACATTGGTAAACAACTCTTTGTCATTGATTAGAAAGGATGACCAAATCAACCGAGCCAATTGATAATTTAAAGGCACGACTTGTAGTACCTAAAGGAACTGATACAAGGTAAGAGACAATATCTAGTCGATCTAGTCTCTCAAAATCATAACCAAAAGACACCACACAGCCAAATCTAGATGTCAAGGATCAAATCAAAGGTTCACATATAATTGATGGGGTATTCCCATCAAATCCAAATATATAAAACACTTTGTTAGAGCAAAATCAACTGAAAGAAAATTTACCTCATGGAAAATATGTTGCATCACTCTCCAATCACCACCAATAAAATCATTGAGTCCCTCTGTAGGCATAAACAAGATAATAACTTTCTCCCCACCAACAAGAGTGAAAAAATCTAACGGGAATCCATGTTAAACAACCAAATCATATACATTCCTAATATGCGAAATATTAATGAGGATAGCTAGACAAGACTTAGTTTTTATGATGTTAAGAAATTTCCTTTTACTCTGGCATCCACTATTATACACTCCTTCACTAGCATCAGACCTATTAACACTTACCACGACATTGGCATATTATCTATTGTTATGGGGGAATCATGAAAAACAACTTGATTCTTTGGGGGTAACTTTCAAGGCTAAATTTGTGCCTCAATCTAATTTGAGAAGCTAGCGTTATATGCACGTAACCTCACTACTTTGATCATAACTAAATTCAGCCTATAGTGTGCCTCATGTAATGGCAAGGATCTATTAAGAGTGATAAAGCCACAATTGAGGTTCCGCATATTCCTCTTTCTCGCAACATATATCCAACCTAACATACTATACTTAATGGAAACCCTTTTCATAGCATTTGAATCATACATGTCAGTAAAATTCTAAAAATTTATTTTGAGAGGTTAAATTGCGTCAGAGGCTTAACTAGAGAATATCGTAGGAGCAATGGACTTGGACTTATTTGTTCTTGTTTTGGCTACTCTGACCTTGGTGTTCTAATTTGTTCTTGTTTGGGCTACTTTGACCTTGGTATTCTTGTTGTTCGGTGGTTGCTTGTGGTGGTTAGAGGAAGACTGACGGTGGGTGGAGAGGTTATGGTACTTGGAGTAGGTGTTTGGGTAGATGAGGTGGTTTCCGTAAGACCCCTTCATCATGAAAGGAGTCATTCTAAGTTAGGGTTATTTCATTCTTCAACTATTTGATAAAGTTTAGTGAATGAAAGTGTCCACACACGTGAATCTTCAAAATTTAGTTATGTATTGCCTTGTCTAGATGTGTACCTGCATGATGAAATAAGGTCATAGTGACTGGCATAACCTCTTTGATACCTAAATTCGTGAATGATTTAAAGAGGAGGCTATTGAGAAATTAGAGTTGAAGGAGTAACATGTGTGCGTAATGGTGATCCCTTCATATAAGGGATTGAGAGTCCAATTTATAATAGAAGATGTTGCTTCCTTATAAGAAAGGAAACACATATACATGTATCACATTCTTCATTTAATATAACACAAATACATGTATCTCATTCAATAAAACACATATATATGTATCTTCTTAAACCCTGAAGTGGTAACTTATAAACTTTTTTTTAAGTAATCGAGCTAGAAAAGAAAGAGAGAAAAACATTTAAACTAGTGTGAGCAGATAATGATTCGCGCAATGAAGTGGGGCTACGAGGAGTTCCTCGAGAAAACCGCACATTGGCAAAAGACAATGATTATTTTGCATTTCATTGCAAAATAGGAATAAAAAAATTTTAAAAGACTCGAGACTCGTAATCTCTAATTTAAAGAGTGGAGTCATCACCTAAATCAACTTATCAAGGAAATATTGATACAACCTAGATCCATGTTTCATGACCATATCATTGAATAAATATTTGGGTTCACATAAATTACTTATTTTTCATTACTTGAACTAAATCACACAAAGTGAAATTACCTTTATTATTTATAAAAATACTCAAGCCTAAGCCATTTTCTAGTTATGTTTGTTTAAACCATCATGTGAGAAAAAGTAAATAAAAGCGATAAAGTAAACATTTGGGAAAACAAATACACCTATCTATGGGGATTATTTACATATGCAATTGGAAGACTAATCGGCTATTGCACACGAGATCTAAACAAATAAATACATTTGATATATGTTCAATACTCAAAGGAAAGCAGTGGTGAATCCAAACTTTCAATACCATGGGCTCCTAGTATATTAATCATTAAAGTTTTTGTATCATGTGCTATAATTCAAATGTCTTTTGGTGTCTAAACTATTTTCTTGTGAGTTGATGTCTGAACTAGTGAATTGCTTTTTAGTGTATTACCAATTCATGTTTCGCATATATATATATATATATATA
>CATIWQ010411141.1:0-16344 GCA_949673415.1 Euphorbia schlechtendalii | reverse complement strand
TTTTCTTATGATTTGGTTCCATATGATTTTTTACTATGTTTTGTTTCATTCTATGCTCTTTTTCCTTCTTATTTGTGTAGATTGCGATTTGTGCTTTTCAGATTTATTCAATTTGTTTCAGTTTTCCAATGGGTTTAGTTTCAGTTTTGATGCGATTTCACGATTTGTTTCAGTTATAATCCTTTTTCGATGAGTTTAGTTTTCCTTCAGTGAATTTAGGTTTGAACGATGCTTTATTTTCTATATTTTTACTCAGCATTTTCTGTGCAAAATGTTTACTATTTTGGTGCATTATGATGGAATTCGAACATATGATTTCAAGTTTCTTAAGTATGAAGATTGTGGTGTGATTGTTGATAATTTGTTAGTTTATGTCGTTTCCAACTTCCATTAGAATTCAGTTTCACATCATGTCATTATACCTGGTATGATAACCATTATAACTAGTGTAATGAGTAATATAAAAACGTATACACATAATTGGAGATAAAGAAAGTATTAAGATCAAATTTTGCATTTGAATAGTATATGGTCATTATATACATCGAGTGTCATATTTCACATTAGAATCCAATTTTCAGATCATGTAATTATGCCGGTATAATGCAATCTAATTTTATCAAAAAAATAATTGAAAAATAAAAAAGTATTAAGATCAGCTTTGGATATCGCATTTGAATAGATTTATAGTCATTATACCCGGAATAATAGTCAACATAACAAAGAATTTTAGAGAATTATTCAAATCATTGAAGATAATGAAATTTTAAGATCTGGTTTTAAATTTCATATTCGAACAATGTAATAAACAATGTACCTGGTATAATGTCTGTTATACCAAGTATAATAGCTGTTATACTTGGTACAATAGCTATAATACCTGGTATAATAAATATTATACCTGAAATAGGTGGTTATTTTTATATTCATATATTTTGAAAACCCAAAACTTAAATTCATGTTTTTTAAAAAATCAAAACTTAAAATGTGAGATTTGTAAAATTACATCATGGCATGACCTAAAATTTTTTTGACTTTTTCCGGTATTTCCATAAAAACTCCTTTTTTTATATATCTACAAGAATGATGTTGAAGGTGTGGGATGGAGTTTGGCAGGCCAACTATGAGCGGGCGATCCTTTTGAAGGGTCGCGACGCTGGGTCGGAGAGGAAATTTTTAAAATACACAATCAAACTAAAATAGACCGTTTGGTGTAAGTTAAACATAGTCAGGAGCCTCGTTTAAAATATATAGGAGTTGCCACCCAGTTCAGCTCTATCAGGAAATTGCGGTATAACCAAATCCTAAGTAGGATTACTACACCTTTTAAATCAGAGATTCTGGTCCGGACAATTACACTTATTTCATGACTTAGTTTAAAAGTAGCTTCCATAATATCGTATTCATTTAATTTTAAACATATTCCGTTTTCAATCCTACATATTTACATGCCAATACATTTCAAATAATAAATTATAACCAACATCAAAATAAAAGCAAGAATATAAATGTTACAATCACCTAAAAATACACGAAGAATTTAACAGTAGAATTGTAAAATTAATATTATAATAAATCTGCAATAAAAATATGTTAGTTTGAAATGATCTAAATTAAAGGATTTGATTTAAATCAATTCCTTAGTTCCCATCTCCTTTACATTTAAACATATAAACAATTAGAAACATTCATGGCAATACATAATTAGAAAATAATAATAAAAGAAAAAAATATTATGAACGATGCAAAACGTAACATAATAAGAAAAAAAAGTTGAAATAGACACTTGACCCTTAAGATTATCTTTTTCTGTATTATCCAGGATTGTAACTGTTCCTGATTTTGAGAATTATTATACATCCAAAATGAAATTATTTTTGTAACCAGAAGATGATAAATGGAAGATAATTTTGCAAAGAAATAATGAATGGTTAATAGAAAATTATCCTTTTCAAAACTGAACTTGGGAAGTTTTTGAAAATCAATCCCCCGATCCCCCACTTTGAACTGCTCTGCCCTTCTACTTTTGGTCCATTCCTCCTTTTGAAAAGTGGCCAACTCCCCCCCTCTCTTTAATGAACTGCTACACGTCCTTGAACTGCTCTCCTCTTTTCTGTTTTATCGCCCCCACTTTCCTATCTATTCTTTTTATTATTATGAATTAAAGAAAACAAAGAAAAAACAAAAACAAAAACAATCGAGTAAAACAGGCGTGCATTCCTACTTTCTTGCCCCACTTCTATCTTAATTTGATTTTCAAATTTGTGACCCTCAACTACATGATCAGATCAAAACACGTGGCCCTGTATGATAACCATAAAAGTAGGTCTTTTCCTTTTCAAAAAGTAAAAGGAGATAAAATATGTATTTGGTAAAATTTGAAATGAATGTTGAGTTTTTTTTTTAGGAAATTATTTACTTTTTCAAACCTCATCAAAAATCAACTTTTATAAATTCCTTTTAAGGTTTGAATTTTATTTTTTCAAAAAATCCATTAATGAAAAATATTCTAATAACCAACGTACATATTTGTTATTTAGATTTTATTTATCTCAATCTCAATTAGTTTTTATTTATTATTTGAATTTACCTTATGCACATTAATTAAGTCTATATAATAACCTCATTTATCTTTAATTAACTTACAGGAAATTTGAAGCAAGTAAGCCATAGAGAATTATTGTGAAAGCTTGATTGTTGCTACTAATCATGAAACCTGGTATGCTCACTACGCCATAGATGATCTGTTGTAACAGAAACTGATTGGTGTTGCATTAAAGTATTGTAATGTTCACAGAAAAATTGATTTATTGCAACATAGTTGAAAAAATATTTGAAAAGTGATGCAATAAATATAAAAATGTATAAAATTTACTTTTTTCACAACTTTTCAAATACTATTGCCAAAAACAACAATGAATATTATAAAACTAGCGGCGGGACATTCTCGCACTTTGATTTTGATAGCAAAGTAAAATAATAAAAGATAAAAAAATTTATAAATTTTAAAAAGATCACAATATATAACATTTTCTATTTCTTCCTCTCATTTTCATCTTTCTCGTTCTAAGGCCAAATATCAAATCCCTCATAACATACAAATTCCTGATCCTAATCTCTGCTCCATCCTCCTTTGTGGTCACCGTACCACAATCGTTTCTCTGTCCTTACTGCTCCGCTGTTAAATCTTTAAATTCCAAATTAGCAAATCGATTCCAAATTCATTCAATCTTGTAACGTTGGGGAATCTACTCTCTGTAAGTAGTGGTTTTGATTTTTTTACTCTATCCCTCTCTTCTCTCTTTCGTTTCTGCAATTATCTAGGGTTCAGTCATAATTTATGGTTCAATTATTGAATTTGTAGTTTGAACGAGTTCGGGATAAATAATTTTTATGAGCCTATATTGTTGTGGAGCTGTAAAGGTTAGAAATCGGTTGAAGCATCGTGACTGTGTTTGATTAGCAACATAAATCAATGTTTCAAATTCATTCAATTGATTTTGGCTCATGGGTGCTTGAGTTTTTTATTGCCTAATATCATCTTCCTTAGATTGCCACCGAATTGGATGAAATTATACTTCATATCTCATTATCTTTGACAATGCGAAATGGGCATATGTTGGTCTATTTTTAGAAGATAAACATGCGAGGTTTTTAACTTTTATGATGTTGTACATGCTTATATATTGAATGAATTTTATTTATTTGTTGAGAAGCTTTATTGAACGAGTCCTTGCTTTCTCGGTGAATAAATTGAGAAGTTTTATTGGGAGCTCCCATCGATATATTGTTAAGGGAGTTTAAGGACTAACCAATTGTTAGGTGGTGTTTAATTTTATCCCAGGCTTACTTTTTCTATAATTTAATGTTAATGCCTTAAAGAGTTCTGATTTCATTGAAATCTTAGTTCTAGTTTATATTGTATGAACTGCATAATATGAAGAAACTAGTAGAGCTCTGTATCTAAGTTCAGATTGTTGATTCTTTGGTGATTTGTTTTATATTATGCTACTACAGTAGGCTAATTGAAAATTGATTCTTTAACATCACATATGTTTAAAGCAAAAATGAACAACTCCTTTTAAAAGAAGGAAACAATAGTAATTAATAATTGAACAAGTGCAGGTAACAAAGAAAGTAGAGAAAGAAGAAGGGGAATGGAAAGGATGGAATTGGAAATCAAAAGGTGATATTATGGTCAATGGTGCTTTTTTTACTACTTGTGGACAAGGTTTAGAGGTTAAATATGAAAAAGCTTTTAGTTTGGAGCCTAGATATGCTGCTCTCATTGATCTCCATGTTAGTGTTCTCAAAGTTGGCGGTATTTATCTCTCCTGAGCTATTCTCTGAAATATCTATCGTGCTTGTGCTACCTACTATGTGACTAGTGGTATGCTGATCTTTTTCGAAATCACTTGCTAAAGCTTGTGTCATAATACCATTTTGATTTTGTTCGTGTGCTTCTTCATGAGATCTTCTTATTACTGATCATATGTATTATGGAATTGTCCTATAATAATCTTTGATGTGCTAATATAAATTGCTTTTTGCTCCTGTTAAGCATACCACCAAATATATATCCTTGTGGTGCACTTGTCTGTTACATAATGATATATAATTGAAATTGATGTTGGTTGCATTTATTTTACTCATTTGTGTGGGTGGCCAGCGAGCAGCTTTTGGATCAGAAAAAGGATAATATGGTGCAGCACTAAGATAAAGAAAGGGGTATTTTCTTAATGTCTTTTATAGGTTTGTGTAATCTCTTTAATATTTTTCATTAGTAGGAGTATTGTCTATCTTGTTTCCAACTTATGTGTCCAATTATAACAGGCCAATTGCATAGACTCAATTGTGCCAGCAGAGGCTGTATTTGAAAGTGAAGTGAAAAAGATGACACAAGAGAAGTTCAAACCATTTGAATAAGTAAACCTGGAGCCATTTGTGCGAGACCAATCTGTTAGAGAGAAATTGCAATGTTGTTTATTTTTTGCATGGAAATTTCTCATAATTCATGATTAGACTATTGCTGAGCTAACAATATTCAATATCTGTTCTTTGTTTCAATTTGTTAGAAATTTCGTTGCAGGCTGAATTATGCGGTAATATATGAAAGATTGTGTCTCGATAGCATTTCTAACAAACATCAATAACTTGGACTTTGTAAGTTTTATTAGTTAAATTTATGATTGATTTATGTGCAGATGTTCTCTCGATCTTGGTGACAAGATTGTAGATTATCCTCCAACCTTTACAATGTATGAATTTTGATGTTGCTATTAATGGCGCACATGTTATTAAAAGTAAAGAATGCTATTTATCTCCTTTTGAGTCTTTCAAATGTTCTCATCCGTTTTTTCTTTCTTAATCTTGAATTGTCGGAGGGTCATCATAATGTATCATTGATGAGCAGTCACATAGAACTTGACAGCAGCTCAATTTTTCATTCTATGTCATACTTTTGATTTGTGATGGCAGTTCTGAGGAAGCCGGACTTTAGCTTGAATGTTGAGCTCATTACTAACGCTATTCAATGAGGGAAACCCATATGCATTTTCTTAACCTCACCTAACAACCCTGTTGGAAGGTAAATAATTTTTTTCACTGCACATATTCTTAATTATTTAGGTTCTCTGTACATCTTGCTTGCTATACTCTTCTTTATTTATTTGATGATATGTAATATAATTGCATGATAATGAAAATAGAACAATAGTTAACGAAAATATGATTAGCATCCTTGGAGTGCTGGTAGTTATATAAGTAACACATTATAAATGAACTTTCATGCATTTATTATGATTTTAGTCATTTTATATGATATTGTAGTGTTATGGTATTTTCGTAGTTGATTGGAGGGAGAATTGGTGATCGATTAATGGCTGAAGCTAAAACTAATCTTACCATTAATGTGATTCCTAGAATGGCAGAATCATATGAGGTTCAAGGGAGAGGAAAACTATAACTAGGTTAGTCCATCTTGACTTTGTTCTATTCTTTTTTTTTGCAGCATAAATTTGTTGATGTGTTTCTATCTTTGACAACTGAATCATCTAAATCATTCAACTGTTCGATTTGCTAAGTTTATCTTTAATACAATATATACGCGTATTTTGATTGAGAACATGAGGTGGGAAGGATTTGAGTTGTCTGTCTCCCCACCTAAAGTAATGTAAGTTCACTAGGTTACTTGAGTAAGCCAGCCTCGTTCTTCTTTTACGGGGAAGGATTATAGTTATCAATTTGTGACTTGGATTTGATTGTATGCTAGATTGCTACTACATTCTAAATAATTACTTTGCTGGTTCTATTGAAATTTTTTTATCAAATGATAACACAGGCTTTTGCTTAGTTACAATTTGGCAATGATAATAGTATTATCACAAGCCTTTGCTTAGTTACAATTTGGCAATGATAATAGTATAGAGTAGTGAGTCTGTGAGAAATTCTATTTATATATTAATGTGTTGTTCTTAAGTTACCTAAAGACCAACGTCATATGCACTGATCTCATTTGTCTTACCAGCCTCTCTTCACCATATATTACTTGGGAACTAACATGGAATACCATTTAAGTACCTTATAAAAAAACTAAAATGAGTTTTTTATTTGTGCAGCTTTCGAGGAGTGATACAATGAAGGTTCATGGAATTGAAAATGTTTCTTCTATCAATATGGATTAGGATATTTAGATTACGAGTTTTAGTTGTATACCATGTATTTTTTTTACTTTAATCTTTTTTTAGATTGAATTGTATTGAGAATTATCTAAATTATATAAATATAAACACTTTTTGATTTATATATTCCGTTTATATTATTAATATTAATAATATTGATTTTCATGACAAACAATTATAAAAAGCATGTTGCAATAATGAAAAATGTGTTGCAAATGAAAAATAAAGTGTAAGGTAAAAGTGTTGCAAACTTGAATAAAAGTGATGCAAATTATAAATAAAGTGTTTAAAAACAGTGTTTTCGTTGGATCAAAAAACTATTGCTGACATATTAACGGCCGTTAACTATGATGGCGGGAAACTTATTAGCAACACAAGAAATTGAGTTGCAATAGGGTCAAAAAGTGATGCAACAGTTACCTGTTGCAACACTTTTTCAGTGGGTTGCTACAAATACGAAATGTGTTGCAATAGGCACCTATTGCAAGGAGAGCAGAACCATCACTTTTTTTGTGGTAAGTGTTGCAATAGAAGCTGTTGCATCATTTTTAGCACTTTAAGCAACATTTTTCTAGCGTTGTAACAGGGCATCTATGGCGTAGTGTTATCTCAAGGACTTGTTCCTCTTCTAATTTTATAATGTGCCATGGTGTTCTTTCCTTTCTACCATTATAAAGGAGCGCATGCCCTATCACATCAAATAACACCATATAAAGGTTTCAATTACAATGCACCCTAGCATTTAACCTCGTTTGACTATATGAACTACCTTTAGCTATTCAGACAGAACATGACTAACTGTTATGTAAACTACACAGTTCTTACCTGATTCCTTTTTGGATTCGGCACACAATGTTCTAAACAAGAGATTTTCTTGTCAACAAGTCCATATATGATTTTGAACAGGTTCCCGAACTACACATAGATGTTCAAAATCAATCTCATCCTAGTTTGTATTCTCGTGATAACACTAGGGTAAACACCCATGTGAGTGGGCTACTTCTCTATCCGACATGCTATGAACGAAAAATAATATATGTACATAATATAAACAAACACATACATTGCTCATTGAATAAAACACATTTATATTAACACAATATCATTCACAATTTGAAAGGGTATAATAAATGAGGTAAACGAATAAATATAATCTACGCATATTTAACCTTTTGATATATTTCACATATACATCTTTCGAAGACATACTTCGTAAACAAAACTAAAAGCATGCAATGAATAGATAAATAACTCATATTGACCTCTCCTCGTGTTACTTAGTCTACAACTGAACAGATACTTGATATCGATATATTGCTACTACGATATTTCGGGTCTATCGTATAAGATATCAATGTTTGACATCTTTATAATTAGTCAACATTTTATTTGGAGCATTCAGCATAAAAAGACTCAATAGTCTCTTTTGTCAAACAAAATCTTCTATCATAACTAAAAAAAACTCAATTCTAACCTTAGCCTTAGCTAATATGCACATATGTATTCTATAAGGTCTATTTCCTTAATTCAATACATTATAGCATAATCAATGGTCATACACAAGTATCTTATAAGTTTCTTAATGGTCTTCTAATGCTTTATTACTAGAATGAACTAATATATTACTTCAATGCACACAACATGAGTTATATTAGGTCTGGAGCATAATATAGCATATGTAATGCCAACATATGGAACATTTTCCATATCGTCCCACTTGATAGGAGTTTCAGGATAAATACTTAGATTAAGAATCATATTCTTAGTCATCAGAATACTTATGAGCTCATAATTCTACATAAAGAATCTTTCTCAAACTCCTTTTGTGAAAGATTTCAGAGACAACGATACTAATTATCTTATCCATCCATTTAGATCTCGATATTAGGACCTATGCAGATATTCCACGATTTACATCTCAAAGTTACTAGACACCCAATCTTTCACTAGTATGATATATACATAATGGTTCTCATTTACCATTCTAAATACCATATCCTTAAAACCTCATGAGATAATAAATTGACTTATTTAATTCAAGAAACCTCGTGTTTACAAATCTTTGGGACAAATCCTTTTGATTTTGCCATATAGATCTCTCATGACAATTCTCCCTTGAGGATAGAGCTCCATACCCCTACTTGATGTAACTTTAAGGAAGATACAACTATTGAAGTTGAAATAATTCATATAGATGTAATTATTGTAACTGGGAAGAATATATTCTTATAACATATTCTTATCAGTTTAAATATATGTATTCCTTAACTATAAGCCTAATGCTTTTACTTTACATTGGGAATCTACTTGTTCTCAATATTTTTTATGTCCTTTAGGCAAGTTAACTTAATTCTTCTTCCATCACACGCAACTATTAATTTCCCTTTAAACACTTAATTTTCAAGGTTGGAATAATTTTCCATTTTATTACTTAGGCTTCGAATTTTCATAAATATGTCTCATATATTTATCATACATCGAAATTGTTCCTTTTAAGATCATTTCTGTTCTCCCTCTCGAGTTAGAAATATCAATAATCTAAGCTCACGCTTGAGTTAAAAGTATTGACTCCCACTTGAATCAATAAAACTTTGGGTTCCCGACTCTCCCATGGAACAAGATCCCTTATTAATGTGATCATTATGAACCAATACATTTGAAATACTCCTACTTGAAGATATATCCAAAACATTAAGTTCAAGAGTCTTAATAAAAAGGACATGTTTTTGCCTAATACACCTAATTTATAGAACTCATTTCTATGAAATTGATATTTCGTTATTCAAATTTTACAGATCTATCTGCATTCTCCCCCACAAAAACATATCCTTTTGATATGTTAGAGTATCTTAAAAGACACTCCATCTACCTCTTGGACCCAATTTTCCAAAATTCTATAAGGTAGTGTGGGAGTAGGTGATACAACCCTAATGTCATAACTAGGATAAATTTATTATACTTCTAGTCCATGTCACATATAGGTTGGAAAAGATAGACTTTAAAGGTACTTGATTTAGTACATATACTTAACCATTGGAAGAAGGGTCCTCATTAACTCCATACTTTTATAGAGTATAGGGAATAAACAACGGATGTTCAATCCCTTCATCACATAACAGTGTAAGCTTAATTGAAAAGTACTTTTAACCACTTCAGTCCTAATGCTTTACATTCAAATCCAATCGATTTACTACTGGATTCATAAATCTTTTGATAGCTCGAAGTTTCAGATTTATGGGTAATCAAGTAGATGATGTCATAACAAGTATGGACATCATTTAATGTGATGAACAATTAGGCCTATGTCTTACCTTCACGTCTATTGAATCACATATATCAGATGAATAAGTTGCAATTGATTTTAGTTCTAGTTCCTTTTGAAATGGAGTATAAGTTCGATTTCCTCTAAATAGAACTCATCACATATTGATAATTTAATCTTTATAAATTACTCATCACATTAAGCTTAAATGACATTTTCATCGTAGTTTATGTGACACAATCGCCTATGCGATATACTAACTTTTTCTTGTAAAGGAAAAGTTAGTTGGTGGAAAGCAAATATTATTCACTTGATAAATTGTAATGCACATTCATTACAATAAAATCATTTATTTAAGAACTAGACTTATAAATCTACAGTTCAGGAATGAAGAAACTTAATCGTCAAAAAAATTCAAAGATGAACCTGTTGTTCATTAAACCATATCATAAATTTAAAATTTGACAAATAATATGAGAATTCAACACGTTAAGTAGCTATTTGGTTTGCGCTCATTGCAAATATAGTCTACATGTGTCAATTTATAGAACTTCAACTCATCTTGATGTCAATATAAATTTAATAAATCTCTCATATAAGTTGTCGAAAGTACACAAAGTTATCGTGGTCCATGCTCATGTCACATGTTGCACTTGAATCAATAATCCATAAAGGATAAGATTCCATCAACAACATTGAGCATAGTATAATATAATTCACTTTAGAATATATATTACATGTACCAGGTTGGACTTAGTGCTCTATTGCACAATGCCTCTATAGTGGCAATTTAGCATATCACCTTCGTAATTTTACTATTTATTGCCTTTTGGACCTATCAAATTCATGTTCTAATGGTTCAGACCCATTTGCATTATTCTTATTCTCATTTAGATATTCTAATGTAAGTTAACTTATGTTGTCTTAAGAACTATCTCTTTAAGACTTTCCTTATGCCAAATGCATTTAGGAAGAATCTTGGATATGAGAAGAACAGATTCTACAATTTCCAAGAAACTTGTAACTATATTAAACAAACTGATTCTATAAGTATGAATTAATTGCATCACATATGCTTTCACTCAAAGCGAAGAACCGATCACTAGTAAGAACTTCATTCAAATTAGTGATCAAACTTGAACATGTCTCTCTTACATGAATTGCAGCAATTAAATCACTTATAGCACCAAGCAAAATGATATAGGTCATTGAACTCTTCCTCCCCCATGAAAGAAACAAATTCTTGTCATGCCTGAGTTGGTTTGTGCCACTCTTTTTGAACTCATACATAACAATGTTCAAAGTATAAGAGGACTCTTTATTCCTCAAGCACAAACTCAAACTTCAACCTCCAGATAATCTAATAACTATCGTTAAGAATCTAAGTCTGCTACAAATAAATTCATAGTAGAAATCATTACTGATATTCTTTAATCGGTAACGATGAGACTAAACACTTATACGAGAATTTAAGTCAATTATTATGAGCAATTGTGTGTTAATTACTATTGACTTGAATACAAACTCTCCAAGAAAATGTAAGTATCAACCCTAGTATCGAAAAAGATATAAATACCTCATCATCTACCAAGTGAAAACACTTGCATTTAATTCAGTTCGATTCATCGTACAATAGTAATTATATGTGTTCTTATTGTTTGTTATAGTTCATTTAACTAAGTTGTATCATTAAATGTACTTTGGACCTGTTGTCTTTAATTAGTTCACTTAACTGACGGCATTTAACGATAAGTATTCGGATAACTTTATTATGCATAGTTATTGAAACTAATTTGAGATTCAATAGGGCATATTAGTCCTAGAAGTTTTATTAAGGATTTAAATATATTTTATGTATTATATGTCTTTAAACAAGTATAAAGCATAAATTATTTAACAATATATAAATTAAATAAATCACTTAGATTAAAGTTAATAAAAACACAATCCCAAAACTATTCAATAATAGAACGTGCATAAAACTTGTTATTAAAAAATATAAACAAACAAACAAACACATATTAATGATGCTAAACAAATGACAATAACTTATATTATCAACTGTCACATAATAAAATTAACGTATGTAACATATTATGTCTTATTGGAATGAAATTATACACAAAGTATTATAATCCAAAAATTATAACATCTACTATGATGCTCATAAATGATCACCGTAGATCAACTCATTAGATCTAGAGTTATTTCCTTTGATCGAACTTGGTGATGACAAATTAAATTATTTAAAAAGAACCTGAATGTCCAATTATTACATAATTTGATCAATTCAAACAAATTGAAAATTAAATTGGTAAAATCATATTTTACAAAGTAATAAAATCAACACACACAAAAAATTGCATTTCTCTATGCAATACAATAAAATAATACACCATGTATCATATTTAAATTAACAAGTATACTTTTGAGAATCGATTTCCTCAAATTTCTCTTGACTCTTTTCCACTGAATAGATGCTCGAGATTACGTGAAGTTTGCATCATTATTTACCATCTACAATATATGTCAAAAGGTCAGTGTTAATTATTACATAGATAATTAACTTAAATATATTACTAAAATATATTTTTATAATTTATACCACATATAAATTTAATTTAATTATCACATAAATAATTAAAAAAAATATTTTGTCATATTTTATATTATCACAAATATGAAATAATTTAATCATTATCTAAATGGTTGATAGTTTAAGTATATTACTAAAAATACTTAACTAATCTTATATAACACATATATAATTCAAATAATTATCACACAAATAATTAATAGACATTGATATATAACTAAAATATATTCAATTACATAATATCTCACATGTATAATTAAATTCAACCATTATATAATAATTGATTTGGATATTAATGATATATTTTCATTTATGTAACTAATACAAATATATAAAGAAAATAATTATCAAAATTAATCAACATATGAAAAATTTTCAATCATTTTTCAGGAGGTTTAAAATTATTTTCTAACCAATAAAAAATATTTTAAAAATTAAAAAACTAATTTTTCATAATTTTTAATCATTTATTAACACATGATAAATAAAAAACAATACTTTCTTAACCTCAACAAATTCTGAAAAAATAACCATTAAATCCAAAAAAATATGAAAAGGGGGGTAGAAAAAATTTCGAAGTGAAACGACATTGTTTAGAAGGCTAAAACGTGAAAAATAATTTGAACCGTCAGATAAGTGACATGTGTCACTATCAGGAGTAGCCACGAAGCAAGCTCATGTAGAACGCGTCACACAAGAATGGAGGGCCAACCGGCATGCCGTTCCGGTCACCGGTGCGTGAAACACACATTCCGGTGCGAGTGGGTAACCGCCAGAGGAGAGTGTAATACATGCGCCGTCTTCCGGCTATTTTCCGGCGACCGGACTTTGGCAGTTCAACTCGTTTTCGCATTTCGAGTCCGTTGACACGGTCCGTTTTATGAAAAAATAAATGAAAATTTACGTTTACACAAAGCACAGCTTAAAATCGAAACTTTTTCTGACCAAAACATGTAATTTTCGGCCAAAAACGAATTCATCACGATTCTGAACACCTGTAATTACTAAAATTACAGAAAAACAACAGAAACATACCAAAACAGGTAGATTTCGTTAAAAACGCTCCAAAAACACGATTTTTTCTCTATTTTCACACGTTATTCGGTAATTCACGAAGAACACAAAATCGATTCCGGAAACAAATTTTTCAAAATTCCATAATATGTCGAAATAGAATATACATATCAAAATCATCGCAAAAACAACTCGCCCTGATACCACTGATGGAAAATGTAAATCGGAAACGAATTCGATACTTACCTTTTCCGTTGCCTAAGATCGAAGAACACCGCTTGAATGCCGAATCGGATCCATCTCACAGTTTATCGAAGTATGGATGTATATTCATAACTTCTGCAGCGACAAAGATCGATAACGATCGATTTGCGAGACGAAAATCCGAGAGAGAGAATTGATTGGTTGGATTGGAAATTGATAATGAATATAATAATTCGTTCAATTCTGCCAACATATGGACGAAAATGAATTCCCTGCATTTCATTATACACGTGTAGTGTATATATATAATATGGAAATGGAATAATTACAATCTTAAACTCTTGATTATTTGTAATTAATTTCTTAAGTTCTATAACTTTTCAATTTAGTCCAAATAATTAAATTGGATCAGATCCTTTGACCTGATTGACCCGCTCACTAGCGGATCGGGTATTTCCAACAAACGGTTATTAACTTCAATTACTATTCAAAGAAATTATGAATGCGGGCACTAATTTCCCTATATGTTTAAATTGATAAAAAGAATAATATTCATTATTGAAAATTATAGAATTTGAGATTTTGGTTTATATGATTGAACAATATATAATATATCTAACACTGCTCTAACCATTTTAAGACTTCAACGATTTAAACACATGCAATTCCACTATATATTAGTAAAATTTAGGCATTTAGCCAACAAATAGAACTAGTTTTAAAGACTGATTGTACCTTATATGGGAACTTATATGTGAAAAGGTGAAAAGTTTTTGACACTTTTTGTATCTTTGATGATGAAAACACACATGTGCAAGTTTTATTCAACATGTATATAAAACTTTAAATATTTTCATAAAAATATCATTATGAAAACTACATACCATAATATAATTAATGAAATTTTAATTATATGGTAACTATATAGTGTAGGACATATAAGAAAGTGAACTATTTTGATTAGTCAATGTCTATTGAGTCCACAAAAGGGCTACACATCAAGACCACCATTTGTTATATAAATAGTTGGACTTTTGTGTCGTCCTTTGAGGGTATGGTTTAGTGGTATATATGGTATAAGTTTGTCCTCACTGCCTCTATCGATCAACTTCAATGGGACATGTCCTACTCATATGACTAATTTGTTACACTTGTGTGAATTCTCACTTAAGTTGGTCTTTTATATGAAAATTGAAGGAAATTTCCTGATGAATTATTGATTATTGTCATGCACACAATTTGTTTGCATGTGTTTTGTCTTTATAGTAACTATGTGAACTAAAATAAAATGCACATTTTTACATGAAATGGAAAATGAAAACATGATATTTGCTCCAAATCTGTGTGATAAGTGAATCATTTAGTTCATGTTAGATATCATCTTGAAATATTTTTTACACACACACATTGAATTACAGATTACTTCTAAAAGCCTATTCCTGAGTTCTTATTAGTATGATAACTATTAATTAACGTTGATTCTTGCCAGATTGTTGGGGTTAATATCATTAAAAGTAAACAAATTTTATCTTTACTAGCGTAATAATAAAAAATTTGATACATGTTGTAAATATATGTGTATATGTAACATATATAGAATTGATGTTCATTAACCCTCTACCATTTATGTATATTAATGTCTGTAACTTGTGTCTATACCAGTACTTAGCCTTTACCTATAAATATAGGTTTGTTGTACAAAGAAGAATAATGAAAATTCTATGTTACTTTCTCTCTATCTTTGTCTTCTCTACTTTTCTATTTGTTCATGTAATGTATATTCTTGTTTATATATTCATATTTTATAACATGTTATCAGCATGAGTTCACTCTTTTGGTCTACCAACAAGAATATCGTTAAGATGTTTTGATGAACAAAAATGTGATGGTGATGAGTATTACAAAGATACATGGAATTTTGATTAATGAGGGAGTTTTTATTCTTTCTCCAATTTCATTGTATTTATTTTTGTTATTATTTCTACATATATATTTTTCTTAATTCTTTTGAATAATTTTGTTGACAGAATTTATGCATATGGGGAATGATGTTTCGTTCAACAATGGATTACAATCGTCCAATCCAATTCATCAAGATTTGGTGAAGTTTATTATGATTTTTTTTCTTAAATTAATTTTTAGTTACAAACAATATTATATGTTGTAATGTTATATGAAAGATCAAAACTGTGATAGTCGACTATTGAAGGTCCAGAAGATCTTTTATAAAAGTTTTGAAGGAAATATATTTACAATTTCAAATTAATATAAACGTGCTAGCAAAATCCAAATGAAGTGGAAATATAAAATCAATGAATGATTTCCACCCGAAGTGGAAGAGTGAGAAGTGGAAAAATTTTGTTTTTGAATACTTTTCACTTGAAGTGGAATATAAATTTGATGAATTATTTTCACCCTAGGTGAAAAAATAAAGTGATGAATTATTTTCACTCTAAGTGAAAAATCAAATTGATTATTAGTTTCACTTGAAGTGAAAAAGTGATATTGATGATTGATAATCCATTAGAAGTGAAAAATCAATTTGATGATAATATTAATCACCTGAAGTGAAAAATGAAAGGAAGAAT
>CATIWQ010411068.1:0-17510 GCA_949673415.1 Euphorbia schlechtendalii | reverse complement strand
ATGAATAATGAGTAGCATATAAGTGGAGTACATTGGACCTTAACACAAGCCAATTGGATTTGTGTTAGATGGGCTCAACCACACTTGTATGCTCACTCAAGCTATAAAGCCCGATACTCTCCCGGCCCACGGATTCTCTACGTGGTATCAGATCGAGAAGAAGGCCTAACAACCGAGATTCTGGGTTCGTGTTTAAGTCCTGGTGGAGTTTGGGCTAGCAGAGAAAGACTAGACCCGTTGATGATCTTGAGCCTCCGATGAGATAGGCCAAGAAATGTTTGGCAAGTGACAACTGGTCCAGGCCCAGTTGCACTTGAGGGGAAGTGTTGGAGATGTTGGGATTATCCCACATCGGTAATAAATATGAATAATGAGTAGCATATAAGTGGAGTAGATTGAGCCTTAACACAAGCAAATTGGTTTGGTGTTAGATGGGCTCAACCATACTTGTATGCTCACTCAAGCTATAAAGCCTGATACTCTCCCGGCCCACGGATTCTCTACACCAACAAAATATTGAACTGACAGTCGAGAATTCTAAAATTTTCTCATACAATTCTGAAACTTCTAGCATACACTTCAACAACAGATAAAAAGCAATCAAAAGTGCAGCAAAATCATCCATACAAAGCATTCATAATTCCAAGCAAGTAGATTAAAGTGCCAAACACAATTTGTGTATCCAAATTCCAGTTGAAAATGAATCACATTCTCTGATATTGCTAAAGATCAAATAAGACATGAAGATACATGCAAGATGTAAAAGTTCACTTGTGACATGTGAGTACTTGTGTTCACTATTTCTCTACTCACATCAAGTATCGAACGAACGTAATTTCACCAAAACCTGATCTGAATAATTGTTTGGTTAGAAAAAACATGTGAACCATAGATATTCAACTAAGCAGCAAAGAAACAACTATCACCAAAGTTAGTATTCCTATTTGATTCTGATCCCTACTCCTATACCACTTTTAAGCATAAATTCTTACTTCAGAAACTCCTTATAAATCTAGGAAACCTGCAGAAGACCTCCAATGTTACGTAGCTATCTTCAAAATTAATAAAATGAAGAGAAAATATGAGCTAATACATCTGCTTTATATTTTAGGAACGAGTAATTGCTAATTATATAGAATATCCTTATTCAATGTAATCAAAGCAAATCATCAATTAAAAAGAATCTAGAATGACTAAGTTGCGACACAGATAATAAAGATATAGTAACTACAAGAAGTATAATTGTCATTGAAGTCTTGAACTAGGCCTTGAGTTCAATTCTTAGCATACACAGCATACCTTAACTGAGAAAACTGAAACTTAAATGGCGACAAATCAACCTCTAGCATATTAATCAGTTCCACTCGCAAAAATTGCATCAATTTTTCAATTGACCATTTATTGATTCCCCTAACAAAAATGGTGCCTATGGATATTCTAGATAAAGAGCCTCAATTTTTAGTTTCTTGGTCTCTCCCGCAGTTTGGGATTTGCTTTCCTAGGCTGCAGCCCTGAAAAGCTCCATTTTCAAGCTTTCCTTACGACAGCAGATGTTGACCGCCCTAATTTCAAAATCTTTCGTCCAAGACCGAAATATGCTGTTCCATTGAAAGTTCATGAGTGTAGCTTTTCAGAGACAGCAATCCCAAACATTCCCTGAGCTATATATGTCAAAAGCACATATAGAACATACAAAAATATCAATAATAAAAAAAGGAGGTGTCGTGCCTGGAATATTAGTTACCAAAAACTTTACAAATAACACATGGAGAAAAATAACCATTAAATGGAGGAATTCAAGGGAGAGAGTAGTGCATACTTTATCCATCTTCTCAAAAGAATCAGCACGTCGCGGCAACCAGCCCTTGATAGCTTCGCCAGCCACAGCAGCTAGCCAAGAAGGCCATCCAGCGGCAACATGTTCCCCTTCAGTTGCTTTAGGAATTGAACCAATACCTGGATGTTGAACCACATACTCCATTTTCTCCCTTTTTCTATCAACAACATTCTCACCCCTCATTCTCATTGAACCATTAGAGTGCTTATCAATCAACATTTCCCTTCCATCATTACTATCTTTGACTCTACTTGCTTCATCTCTCCTAGAAGAGGTGGCCCGTGAAACCCGTAAATCCGATGTGGTCTTGGTGGAGAGCCGCTCTCTTGGGCTCTCTTTCCTATCCTCAATTGCTGAGGGTTTACAGCAAATACTGCCCATTATGCACATAAACCACCCCCAATATAACCTTGCTCTGGAATCAATTATTACTCTTCAAATTTCGCATTTTCAATGTCTAGTTTCTTCTTCCTTTCCCATTACACCCAAAAGAATTTAAACGATGCAACTCTCTATTCCATCAATCCGAAGGTCTTGCAGCACTGAAAGTTGGATGAGAATAACAATTTCCACTTCAAGATTGCAACTTTACAACAAGCAAGTACTAGAAACCCCAGAATAAAAAAACAAAATGCCAGCAATTATTACTCATTCGTAGTAACCTCAATTTCTTAATCAACTCAAATGACGAAATTATAAATTCACCGGCGAAATTAATTGCAAATCCTAGTAAATAAAGCAACCGAAACTTTAACAATAAATAACAAAAAGCCCCCACCTTACAAATGCATGCCGTGTAGCAATGAATTACCCAAAAATCACAAAAATTCACAACCACCAAATCCCTAAAACCAGAAAAATTAAGAATGTTTATATTACGGAAAACAAGTAGAACACTCAACAAATAACATGTACCCAAGAGAGACAAGATAAAAACAGGAAATTGCATCAGTGTGATGAAGAAAGAGAAACCCAAACCTAGGGTTCACAGAAAAGCGGAGGGAGAAAGAGATCTAGGGCGCAGAGATTTCATTGAGAGAGAGAGAGTAACAGTGAAGAGTAATAAGTTCAGAAGAAGATGAGCAGAAGGAAATCAATAAATAATATAATAATATTGAATTAAAGAGAAGATTCAGTTGTAAGTTGTAAGTAAGTCGTAAGTGTGCTTGAAAGTATATTAATATTTATTAACCAAAAACAATTTATTAAAACTCCTTTGTTTTCCTGGTGAGGGGTGTAATTGTAAATAGCAATTACCTCTCGATTTAATTTCATATTTTCGCACTTTAAAAGGGTGAGGCGGACGCTTAATTGAGATTTAGGTGAGGATTGGTCAAGATTGTATTTTTCGATTTATTAATAGATTAAATGAGAATTCAACTTAAAATTTGATGATGTTGTTATGAATAAACTCGCTTATACGTCGTCTAGGTAGATTTAAGGATGTGAATGAATCGAACCGGGACCGAACCTGCTTAAGCTCAATTCAGCTTGAAAATAAAAATAATTGAATTTGGCTCGGCTTGAAGCTCGTCAAGCTTAAAATATTTTAGCTTATCTCAATCTCGTGACAAGCTCGACTCAAGTTCACGAGCTTACGAACCTAAACGAGCTTGATTTACACTATTAATTTATTGACTAATTTTTTTATATATGCTTAAACATGCTAGATGTAAAAACAAAAAGTTTAAGCTGAAATATAAGATGAAAAATCATGATTTTTGATACATATAATAGTTGAACATGTTAATAAGGGGATGTTTATCAAAACTTCTCCTTTTTAACTTTTAATTTAAAAGTGTCTTTTAAGGAGATTTTAACTTATAAGTCAGACAATAAAGTGTTTCCGATAACTTTTTTTTAACTTAAAAGTTAAAAATAAGACAGAAGTTAAAAATAAGTCAGACTTACTTTCAGGATAACAAGGACTGTTTGATATTTTTCTGTATAAATCTGTCTTCAAACCATGATTTTGTCACTTTTAGTATGTTAAACACATCATGAGCTTTCCAAAATGATGAGAATTGTTTGAATCCGATAACCGTAATGAAAGTTATGATCGTTTGAAGTTTCGGATATTTCTGTTGTAGTTTCTACTGTTTTTTTTTTTTGTGTTTTCTGCAGGTCTGGACCATCGATGTCGGTACCGACCTTACCAACATCGGTACCGACATTACCACATCAGTACCAACATTGGTACCGGACTTACCAACTTTAGTACCGACCTTACCAATGTCGGTACTGACCTTACTTTTGGTAGAATTCAGTTTCGCTCCGTTTTGCTCTGTTTAGAATCGTTTAAGCCCGGAACAACCCGGTGATACCCTTCTCGATTTGAAAATTCATCATTGGGGGTAACAAACCTCTAAATTGAAATTATTTAACATTTATATATTATTTATTAATATATTAATATGTTGATTAAGAGTTTGGAGTAGTAACTGAAATGCTTCGAGCCATTCATATCCTTATCACCCTTCATAGGGAAGTCGGTAACGATATGAATGATGTTGTTATCGTTGTTAACCCAAACAATGGCTATGCTATGCATGTTCAGCCTAGATTCATGTTTCTAAATATTATTTTAGAAAAACCCCCACGAAGAGAACCTCGTTCTCGGATATCCGACCCGACAAAATTCACATGCGACATTTTCATTAATAAAATGACCAACATACGTGTAAATAAAAATGAATCATTTTTATTTAAAATAACAACTTTAAACCGTCGATGTTTTAATTAGGACACACGAGTCTTGCTAAAATCAAATCGAACATATGTGCTATATCTCGTGCTAACCTTTATGGATGCAGGTTAGATGTATGCCTAGGATTTTATTTTCCTTCGGGTATTGTAAATATTATTTTTGAGAAATGTAATTAATAGATTAGGCAGGTGGTTACATTCCCCGAGGTTATGTAACCTTTAATCTTTATTTTTCCGTATTTACTTTATGCTTGATGTATTAATTTATTGCTTTCTGCATGCGCGTTAAATCATGCATTTCAACCTCAAAATGACTTAAGTGCGAATATGCACAACTAAGAAAATACGGTTTTGTGTAGATGTAATTTAATGTGATCCAATAAGAAATAAACAACTTATTCCGAACCCGAATCTCTGTGTCTTGGTAGGCCATCCCCCGGACGTTAAGCCTCACAGGACTCTAATTCCTAGAAAGAGCTAATCCAGGTGGCGACTCCACACTAAGAGATAGCGGATTCGGGTCAGACCGATCTGAATAACGTTTTTCGCTCTCTCTTCCAACCTTTTTCCCGGGTCCCCGACCCGGTGCACATTTTTCAAAATGCCCCGGTGGACCGCGCATCTCATCCTCGCGTGCTCTCGGTCCACCGCTCCGTGTCGTCCGCTCACAATGACTACTCCGCTGGGGATATTTTCTAAAATTTGTTTTTCAAAGGTTTTAGATTTGGATAAGTGCCGAAAATTATTGATCACATTATTCTGCTTTCTCTTAATTATGACATATTCATAATTTTGCATTGCAATAGAAGGGATTAGCCCATAAGTCTAAGGTGCCCCTATTACCGTGAAGCTTGCGAAAGTATCACTTGCGATCCCATGGAGACCAAGGATACTTAAGAGGGTGGAACACTTGTTGCCATATCACATGTACCTCCCTCGACCCATTTGGGGAGAGGCTTGGAGTGTATTTTAGCACAATAAGAACCTTCTACATCAACAACCCATTTATAACCCTCATGTAAATAAACCATAGGCATTTTTCCTAGGGTGTTACCCCACAAACGACCATGCATTGTATTTGCCTGCAGGTGCGGTCCTTAGTATCTGCATGGTACTAAGATGAACCAAACTTAGGATAGAGACTAGCCAAAAACCCTACACGCGAGAGTTATATGGTTGGAAGATTGGACGTTGAATGCTATGTGTATACTACTTTCAATTTGTCACTGAACAAATCTCATACTAACCACGAATTTTTTTGCAGACACTTGAACGCACACACTCATGTACATATCACGATACCAAACCAATATCATACACACTTAGGCACAGTTGACACTATAGATTATGTCACCCTAGGATAACATAAAACCACTTAGAGACATCACTTACCCCTTTTCAGTGAGATGTCCACTTGACATCCCGCTATTAGCCTACATATGGCAAACATACCTCCCTTTTAATATGTGATGTCCACTTAACATCCGACACTTAGCCCACAAGGGGCAATAATATATCTTACACATCATCTTTGAGATGTTCACTCGACATCCAACTCACAGCCCTTCCGGGGCAATCATACACACCAAAAGCCCAAACGGGGCACATACCTACCCAAAACCATTTTTTTCTACATTAAAGGATATCCTAGTTGATGTCCTAAGCCCACACAAGGCGAACCTTCTTCAAAAATCTTACCTTACCAAATCTTCAAAGGTATACACTTCATACCCGAATCATTCGCCCACACGAGGTAATAATTCACGTATCACTACATGCCCTCAAATAGTGATGATCGCACATGTATCCGAAACTTCACCCTAATTGGGAAAAATAACCAAATCGTTCATTAGGTAGCTACATACGGTAGTTATTTTCATTTCATTAGGGTATGTCACACCTCTTACTCAAAACAATTTTGACCACCTCATGAGACCTAGTCGTAGCACTCAAACCTTTGTTCGCTTAGAATCATGGACTTCTAAGCCTAGGGTATAACACACCGTTGTACCCAAACTTGAACCTAAAATTAGAAGACGCAACAAGACAACGTCACCTAGGATAGGATCATCCCGGGCTATAACAGTGCTTGCTCAGCACTCGAACCCTCAATTGTTTGGAGTCATAAACCATAGGGTATAACACACCATTCTACCCAAACTCAAACCTAGAATTAGAAGACGTGACAAGACAGCTTCACCTAAAATAGGATCATCCTTGGTTATAGCAATACCCGCTTGGCACCCGAACCTTTGCCCATTCGGGGCAACAAACCCACTATATTAATAGTCACACGGTACAATGCACTATTTACCCAGACACACACAATTATGTGAAAGCTGAACAAAGCCACCTCATGACATGAGAAAGAGCCAAAGTTACGAATTCTCAAAATGCCCAACCTTTTACCCCACTGGTAATCGATAAAATCACCTGTTTATTCCAAATGGATTGGCAAACATAAGTCACATCTTAAAACCAAGCCTATTACCACACGGTCATTATGGCAATCAACTTGTTTGTTCCAAGCAGATTGGCAAACACAAATCACAACCTCAACCTTTTACCACGTGGGTATTACGGCTAGCAACCTGTTTGTTCCAAATGGATTGGCAAACATAAGTCACACTTTACCATATGAGTATCACATAAGTCAACCTATTTTGTTCCAAATAGATAGGCAAAATACGAATCGCACCTCAACCCCAAGCCTACTACCACACGAGTACTACGGCAATCGACCTGTTTGTTCCAAATGGATTGGCAAACACAACCCTCGACATCACATAGATATCACCTTAAACTATTTACCTATTACCACACGGTAACTTGGTCATCTCACGATGTCACACAAACATCGTACAAATCTCAAATACAACCCCCATTGTTGGATTTTCATCTTCACATGTTTTTATCTTTACCTAACGACTAACCTGTTTGTTTCAAATGGGTTGGCAAACATGAAATTCACATCATCATGGCATCCTTTATGATGTAGTCATGATATATATGCATGTCATACATCCGTTAAAAGTCTATTGCCACGCATTTCATGGCACCTGCTAGGTCATATTTAGCTTATATCTCATTGATATTACACACTTAGTTTTAGATGACACATGATGCAGTGCTACCTAGGATCACACACATGGTGGTTCTCGCTTGGCACTTGAACCTCTAATCATATGGGGCTCCAACACAAATCATTCACCAAAGGCCACACATAGTGATCAATTTCATTCACAATGTATATATATACATTTCTTTCACTAGGGTACTACACACTGTTTACCCGACTCACACAAACTATGCAAGTGAAGCATATTCACAACACGAGAATGCACCATAGTTATTTTCAACATTGAAAGCTTATTACCATACATGTAGTATGGCTATCTCACAACATCACCTCATTCCTTACAATATTACCACAATATCATCTTGACCTCATATTCACACGACATGGGTGAAATATTTTACTACATCATACCTAGCTTACCAAGTATACCATCTTTATATTGATTTTTTAACTTAGTTTGTTTCAAATGGATTTACAAACATGAAATTTATATCATCAAGACATTTTGACCTTTTGTAATGCAACCATAATGCATGCACATCATGCGTCTATGTCGAGTCCATCATACAATCATGCATTACGTATCCGACGTACATGATCTCATTATATATTTACACGTGATTAGTTGGCTCATCACCTCATCTAGATTTTCCCAATCACGATTTGGTAAGGAGGAACGTTATTTCCAACTACCTCTATAAAGTATTAACGGTGAAACGACCACTGTCTTGATTGACCTCGCCAATAATGAGAATCTCTGAGATTGTAGGGAATCTCTGTCCCCCACAAAATTTTGACAGACTATCAATCTTCGAGGAAACATTTTCCAGCATCACATGCCAACTTGTTAATTGGAGATCTTACCGGAAACCATGTAACTATCTATCAATACAGCGCAGAACACAACTACCCTTAATATAAGCCATTCAGCCATAATCTAAGATAGTTTGGGTAGTCTCAATCATGATAAACTTTTGGGAAAGTGACCAGTCAGGGTTAGTGCAAGCCAATGCCTTCCGATCCACAAAGCCTCGAATTCAGTTTATTCAGTTAGATCAGTTAGCAGTTGGTTAGCTTTAAGGAGTTTCAACAAGCCATCATTTGCCTAGACTCAAGGTGTATTACCTCCCTTCAACTTAGGCTTGAACTTTACAGCCCAAATCACTCATCATTCAATAGTGACGTAGGCTCTGGCAATGGTAAACTTTGCAGTCACTCTTTGAGGTAATAGTCACCTCCAAGAATGGCTCAACCTGAGAATCACTATAGTCATTCATCTGTAATTAAGGTTTCAACAAGTAATTGAATGAGTGGGTCCTCAACACTTGATGTCCATCATGGTAGCAGCTCTCGACCACACACGATAGCCAAGTTCCTAACTTTCGATAGAACTACTACCCTACTCCATCGGTAGGGTATAATGATGAATGGCTTCTCGAGAAGTTTTATGATGGCGAAGCTAATGGATTATAAGGGAGAAGGATATCCCTGGTCACATCTGATCAACTATCAGACTATGATGTTCACTCGAGACCTTTAAGTCAAACTAGACAACTCATAACTGATCGGATTAGATTCAGCTCGCTCAGAAATATCGGGCTGTGATTCAGAAATCCTAGACTCGGTTGGGGAAGGATCAACCAACTCGCAATATTTGAGAATCCTAAAAGCTTCATCAAGAATTTGATCGCTAAAACAAAGAGGCAGCTTGCATCTTCTTCAACGATTCCAGAGGGTATCCGATTATCCAATGGTCAATCAAGAATGCTATACAGAATCTTGAGAAGTCGAAAGTGAGGCATGTGGCAACATCGATACAGGAAGACGTAGTAGAAAAGTCGATTCTAAATACAATTAGACGGGGAATATTTTTTATACATATCATGCAGATATCAAAATATGTTCGAGCCATACACATACATAACATACATATCACATGTTTGACATGCACACATAACATGGTGTTATGTGTGTGTGTGTGTATGTGTGTGTGTGTGTGTATATATATATATATATATATATCTTATGCATATGGCCATAACCATTAATTTTATGTAGGATTACATACAACAAGGTTTGATTTCTTATTTCATTAGCACACTCTCGCAATTTATGCTTTCCATTACTTTCATTCTTTTTATATGCCCATGGAACACATCGAGTAAAAAGATAGGGTCATAAGCATCACAATCTTTGGTATCTAACCGGAATAGATATCTCTTGAAACCATCCCATTCTCGTTCATCCCTTCCATGTAACTTGATGTCACATCAACAGTACATATATGATCATATCATCCCTTGAATCATACCCAGATGTTCAATTATTCACCGCAGAGCAACACATGAAATGATTTTTCTAAACCTAGCGCAAGCGAATTAAGACAATTATATAAACCTGGACAACATCAATACTATGCTTACTACGGGTCTCTCTTACATAGCTATATTTAGCAAGTTACCATTCCAAAAATGTTAGCTCACTAAACAGCGTTATATCACAGACCCAGTGATTATACACAATATTGTTAACCCCGAAATTACTCTTAAAATTAACTCCAACGCATATAACTTGATTAACATAAAAGACTTAACACGAAATACGCATTATGACACATAGACATATCATAAACTTTGTAATAGAAAGTATGAGTAGAAAGCAAAGCAAAGTTGTAAGGTATGCAAGTGAAAGCTAAGGTTGATCAAACCGTATCCACTCTTTAATGGGAGTCGTCAATTCCCGCAATTCCTGCTTCTGCTTTGAATTCAGTCTTGGCCCGTACAGAACCTCCGCTAGGATGCTATTCTTTGCTAATATCGAACAAACTAATATTGAAGAACGATAACTTTTATTGATAAGTGATTTGCAAGTACACTTATACAACAATCGCTCGAGAATATAGAAAAATCTAGTAATCGAACCAAGGATTCGAATCACTTAAACATTTTCTCGCTAACACTTATGAACGTAGCGAACTCTCTATCTATGCACATACTATATTTCTCTATAATTGCACTCTAATGTTCTCCTCTTTGGTGGTGCATGAAATTTGTAAGGTTTGGAGCCCTATTTATAGAGTTCGAAGGGTTGCGTCTATCCAAATGAAGTGTTGTGTCCATTGGTGAAAGATTGCATCACTTTCATTGTGATTGGTTGAGAAGCTTTAATCTTATCCACAATGGATATGCATCTATTCATGATTAGTTGACTTCTAATAAGTGTCTTTTCATTAGTAGTTGATGGCGGTTGATCATTCGTATCTGGCTGTTGGTAGTTAAGAAGATTTGACCAAAAAACTATCCAAGTCACGACCGAGAAATACAAGTCACGACTGTGAATCTGTGTTTGACAATTTTCTATTTCTGAAGTGTATCAAGTCTCGACCGCGAATTGTTGTCACGATTGTGAATTATGTTTTTCTTTAGAATTCTTCTTGTAACTTCACTAATCTTCGACAGCTTCAATCCAAAGCCAAATCTTTAAGTTCCACGCATCTTTTCACACCTTTTTCACTCTTTTTACATAGAATTCCACTTTAGATCATTTTACTTCCAAGATTTACCTAGTATCTACATTTGCACCAAAAACATCTACATACCACGTGAAATCTTTTATATGAAGTATAAATATGACTTAAACTATAGTGTTTAGTGTATAAAATTAATATGATAATAAGTGTAATTATACACTTATCATACCCCCACACTTAACTTTTACATTGTCCTAAAGGTAAATTCAACAGAAGTGTATTAATTGGTAAACAAGTTCGTACCTCATTTGGCGAATGCAAAAGATTTGAAGTAGAAGTTTGAAATTTCCCACAAATTAGTAATGTGAAATTTATATAGCTTAGTTGCATGCCTTTGTTCTTAATGGAGAGTCAACCGAATCACATCTTCATATAAGCGTTTTATGCATAATTGAATATTACCTTCTCTTAAGCATAGTATAAAGTATAAAGGACATAGAAAGCACACTTTGACTAATTTCTCTCAAGGCATTTTTAGGTAACCTAGGATGCTAAAACACTCGATCATCGGGGCTTTTCCTTTGCGATGGCTAACGGATGGATTTGATGGTTCGATGGAAGAATCTTCTTGAGTCAAATTGAGTTTCTTGGTGAGGTTGGAGTAGGAATAAAAAGAATAAACACCTTCGTGTTCTTGGAGTAGTCCGGTGTTCTTCAACTATGTCCCGTCCATGTATCGAAAATACTCACCTAACTGTTGAACATAGGGGAGTTCTCCTCTAGCACCCAAGATTATAGCAGTGATAATCTCGGCCGCTCCAATTTTGCTTCTCATGCTTGTCGAGTTTTTCTTCATCATATCCCATATAATATCCACGAATTCCACTTTTTGTTTCATCATAGCACAAGAAAGAACAAACAAGTCTTTCTTTTAGACCTTTGTATTCTCTACTCAACAAAATACCGAAGTGGAAAGGTATTTGTGGAGAAGAAGAATGCATTCATCCTTAATGAGTTTGTTAGGAGAATTTTTGGGATCGAAGACTCTCTTACCCTACAAATTTGCCCAAACTTGATTAGGTTGAAATGAATCCATCATGCTTGATGAAGTAGCAATCTCGAAAAGGAACCAATCACCCATCATCTCTCTCGTGACGGTGTATTGTTATCCTTGATTCTGAAATTGTATTGCCCTCTTCCTTGAATCTTCGAAATCGAATGTTACCAAACACTCGAGAATATAATCTTGATCTTGAGGAAAGTGCAAATCCACAAATTTTGTAAGACCAAGAGCTGAAAGGTAAACTTCCATCTCTTTAAGGAGATTAAGAGTTTCCAAGAAGACTAAATCGAGGAATATCATACCGGTGATATCCAATTTGCTTAGCTTTTGAAATTTCTTGTCCTCTTCTCTTGTACTCAATGGGAAAGGACAATCAAATTCTTCTTGAATTAATTGAGCTCCTCTCTTATGTGCTGCTCTCTTCACACGAGTCATATTGGTTGGAAGTAAAAGGTTTGAAAAAGTTTAGATGCTTGAATGTAGAAGATGAGAAAATCAGAAATTTTGAAGGCTTTTTAGAAAGTGTGGTGGCTAGGGTTCAACCTGGACCTATTTATGGAGTTGTAAGGGATCTCTAATTGGTAATAAATGGTATTTTAGCTTTTTAGGCTCAAAACTAGCCATTAATGGTGGTTAAGGACATCTGTCGCTTGTCAGTTCGCGATATGTAACTGTTATATTTTACCCGTGTCACGATCGCGAAGGCTAGTCGCAATCGTGACTTCTTCATGAAAGAAACAAAATGCTTTGATATCCAGTGTTCACGAGCGTGAATTGAGTCACGGTCGCGATTTTCTTTGATCTTCAAATTTCTTCAATTTTTAAACTTGCACCTATAAAAACTTAGAAACACAAACGCAAACAAACTTTGTTAAATATTTACTATTATACCTTGAGTAATCATGGTGATGATAACAATTGAACATCAACGTCTTGTTGTTAAAAATTTATTTTCATTTATAATAACAAATATTTACAAGCAAACATTACAAAAGAAAATAATTAAACAAACAAACACGAATAATACGAAACACAAAACAAATTGAAATCTACCAATACAAATTTTCTAAATCGAAAAGTTAGGAAAGTTATTCATGGGGGAAATGATCCTATCATTTGATTAATCTCGTAGTAAGATTCTCTTAAATCTTGCTCGACATCAACCAGTAAAACATGAATGTCTTCAATTTTTCTACGAATTGAAATTTACCCTTCCGTAAGGTCATTTAACCTTTTGTGGAGGTTGGAATTTCTATTTTCCTCTTACCGTACGTTTTCCCTTTCTCTTTCTCAGTCTGCTTCCACCCTTTCTTCCCAAGATCTCCAATTATAAGTTATCCTATCTTCTCCAATGCACCTTATTAAGAAATTTTTCTCAAAGAAGACTTCCATTGTTAACTCCGGAATTACATCTTCGCTAGTGAAAATTTTCGTAAAATAGGGTAATCTTCCTACTTGTCCCAATAGATTTGCCATTGTTCGGCACCCATACTCGGTCATTTCAGGATTTTACACTACAAACATGAATGTCTCCATCATAATCCCAGAGACATCGACAGGTGTGGCCTCTAGAATTGCTTCCAAGACAAACAATTCTTTAAGTGTAACAATATCAGTGTTGGATTTGCCAAACAGCGTTCCACTTAAGTAAAAGTGTAGTGCCAACAAACAAGGATCACGAATCCACCGGCTATAGGCAGATTGTTGCTCGTAATCAGTTTAGCCCGTTAAGCGATTCCACATTGGTACAGGATTCCAACTGGGAAGCATTTTGTAGTAACAATCCCTTGGAAATCCCAAACATTTTTCTAAAGCCTTCCTTGTAAGCTTATATTCTTTCCCTTGGTGGCTACAGATCAAACAGTTTTATCTATCATTTCTCTATGCCACTATGACTACCATTTCCATGCGATTGCTCACATTATTTCCTGGAGTTAAGTTGGAGTAAATAGCAAAATTAAGTATTCTCAAATAATACATAATTCTGTCAAATATACCCAAATGAATAAGACTATTCCTATGAATCGTATAGGAACTCTTAAATTCAGCAACTCTGATAATTTCATAATGATTTCCTTCTTCCTCTGAATAAATAGGGAATGACACTTCGTACCATTCTTGAATATTCTTGGGTTGAAAAACACCAGATCTTGTCGGATAAACCATTTTGTAAGAAAGAAAATTTATAAGGAATGAAAGGATCTAGATTATTGGAATAGATTTTTGGTTTAGAAAGAAGAACTTAGATTGCAGAATTGGGTGATTGATGAACAAACGTGCATCAATATATAGAGTTTAGTGGAATAACTATTGAATAATTGCTTGAACTGCTGCAGTCATCACACAGGTCGCGATCGTGATCACAATTCGCGATCGTGACTAATAGAATTTTGAGAAACAGAAAGTTTTGTAGGGAAATTCACGAGCGCGATTGACAGTCGCGAACGTGAAAAGGAAAATAGAAGAAAATCTTCTATTTGTCAAGAATTAAGATGAAATATTATGACGTATCACCTCTAAGATGATTATTTCATAATCTTTTCAAATCTAGAATGAAATTTAGAAAATTGTACGGTAAAAGAAAAGAAAAGAAATAAATGTAATTGATTTTTAGAAAGTACTTACCTTCCCCGGACAATTCGATTTCTGGAACACTCTTGCCTTCCCCTGACAATTCGATCTCTAAAATGCACTTGCCTTCCCCGGCAACGGTGCTAAAAACTTGATCGTGAGTTTTTGGCTACACTTGTTCTGAAAGGCTTATCCCCGGTAACGGTGCCAAAAACTTAATCGTGAGTTTTTGGCTACACTCGTTCCGAAAGGCTTATCCTTGGCAACGGCGCAAAAAACTTGTTCGCCACTTTTCTACTGATAAGTTTAATAGTTTGTTCACAAGATTCGGCTATATATCAATGGTTCCAAAAACTTGTTCATGAAAAATATAGGTGTTGTCAGTACCTCTTATCAAATAGAAAAATGATGATAAATACAAGTATATAGTTGTGATGTAGTTTTAAAAGATATCGATCCCACAGGGAAGGACTAGTTCTAAAGATCGAAAAGGAAGATGAAATAAAGAAAAAAAAATTTATTAAAGTAAAGGTTAGGAAAGAAGGATTAGAATGAAAAATGAGTTAATATAGGTATGAAAGATTAGAGATCCTAAATATATATATTTTCCCTACAAAATAAGGATAGCAGAGAAAGCATGCAAGTTCAACAAAGATGTTACGATTCACTAAGCTAATCTAACAGACTCGGCTCTAAATACCTAGATGTTCAATTATTCGCCCAGAGCAACACATGAAATGACTTTTCTAAACCTAACGAAAATGAATTAAGACAATTATTTAAACCTGGACAACATCAACACTATGCTTAGTACGGGTCGCTCTCATATAGCCATATTTAGCAAGTTACCATTCCAAAAATGTTGGCTCACTAAACAGCGTTATATCACAGATCCAGTGATTATACACAATATTGTTAACCCCGAAATTACTCTTAAAATTAACTCCAACGCATATAACTTGATTAACATAAAAGACTTAACACGAAATATGCATTATGACACATAGACATATCATAAACTTCGAAATAGAAAGTAAAAGTATAAAGCAAAGCAAAGTTGTAAGGTATGCAAGTGAAAGCTAAAGTTGATCAAACCATATCCACTCTTTAATGGGAGTCGTAAATTCCTGCAATTCTTGCATCTGCTTTGAATTCGGTCTCGGCCCATACAGAACCTCTTCTAGGATGCTATTCTTTGTGAATATAGAACAAACGAATATTGAAGAATGAAAACTTTTATAGATAAGTGATTTGCAAGTACACTTATACAACAATCGCTCGAGAATATAGAGAAATCTAGTGATCGAAACAAAGATTTGAATCACTTAAACATTTTCTCGCTAAAACTTATGAACGTAGCGAACTCTCTATCTATAAACACATTATATTTCTCTATAATTACACTCTAATGTTCTCCTCTCTGGTGGTGCACGAAATTTGTAAGGTTTGGAGCCCTATTTATAGAGTTCGAAGGGTTGCGTCTATCCAAACGAAGAGTTGTGTCCATTGGCGAAAGATTGCATCACTTCATTGTGATTGGTTGAGAAGCTTTAATCTTATCTACAATGGATAGGCATTTATTCATGATTGGTTAACTTCTAATAAGTGTCTTTTCGTTGGTAGTTGATGGCAGTTGATGGTGGTTTATCATTTGTATATGGCGATTGGTAGTTAAGAAGATTTGACCAAAAACCCGTCCAAGTCGCGACCGCGATATACAAATCGCGATCGTGAATCTTTGTTTGACAATTTTCTATTTCTGAAGTGTATCAAGTCCCGACTGCGAATTGTTGTCACGACCATGAATTGTGTTTTTCTTCAGAATTCTTCCTATAACTTCACCGATCTTCGACAGCTTCGATCTTAAGCCAAATCTTTAAGTTCCACGCATCTTTTCGTACCTTTTTCACTCTTTTTACATAGAATTCCACTTTAGATCATTTTACTCCCAAGATTTACCTAGTATCTGCATTTGCACCAAAAACTACATACCACGTGAAATCTTTTATATGAAGTATAAAAATGACTTAAACTATAGTGTTTAGTGTATAAAATTAATATGATAATAAGTGTAATTATACACTTATTACTCATGCATGAAATAAACTTCTTCTAGGTTTCGATGAGAGGGATCAAGAATCTCCCCAGTAATGGAATGACTCCCTCATTTAACCACCTAGGTTTGAGTCAAAAGTTCCAAATACCTCTAATCAAGTCAAGGTTCAGTCAAATCTAGCTCTGGGGATAGACTTGGAGGAGTCAAACCAAACAACATCAATTCTTTCATCTGAACGAAGACCCTCCATCTAGAATACAAAGGTGTCTAATCATCATATCCCAATAAGGTCATAATCCATCAAACCAATGAGAGTGCAATGCAAGAAAAAGTAACTCACAATTTGTAAAACAGCCCCAACAGCTATTCATTTTCTAATACGTCTTTCAATTTGTGAAGACCATCATTCTACGGGAGATTTATCTTTTGAGCTCACATTTTGCATGTAAATATATATATATATATATATATATATAATAATAATAATAAAATAAAATAAAACAAAATAAAAATTGGCCTCTCCGGTTAACAAGACAATCAAATTTATCATGTTAATTTTGCTTGAGTTTTGCTTGAGAACTCTATGCATTCATTTTAACATACACATGTTGTTTTTAGTGTACATGTTACATCATTGCATAAGATTAACTTGGGTACCACCGAGAAAAACTTCAAGTGGTAACCATTCATGCGACTTAGACCTCTATGAGAGAAAATGAAAGAATAAAA
>CATIWQ010411062.1:0-24760 GCA_949673415.1 Euphorbia schlechtendalii | reverse complement strand
GTCATTCCCATAAAATAATGACTGATCACGGTAGCACGTTTCTGATTTCTGTTTGAAACCAGTCTCGATTCTGAAATAACTGTTTTAAATGCAGTCACTGCTGGCTTTACAACATGTTTATTAGCGAAAATCATCTAGTTTCTCGATAAAGCATTTGCAGTTAATATACAAGTTTGCATTATTAATCTCTATTAGCCACTAAATCAATACACACCCCGAAAACCTTGTCATTCCCATAAAATAATGACTGATCACGGTAGCACGTTTCTGATTTCTGTTTGAAACCAGTCTCGATTCTGAAATAACTGTTTTAAATGCAGGGCTTTACAACATGTTTATTAGCGAAAATCATCTAGTTTCTCGATATTCTTGATGTCACGTGCTTGAAAGTTTATCCGACTTGTGAAAAGAAACAGTATTTTTGGGATACATTTGGCTGTTGTTTCCGAAAACATGATTCGTTCATTCCCTTATTAAGTGTTGCAAAAACACTGATTTTTTCTTTTGCTTGTGCAGAATTTGTACATAAGGTTATCAAACTCCAAAGGTTCAACGGTAGCTGCCCCAACAACCGTTCAATCATCTGTTATCCTAGCCGTTGGAACTCCCTCATTGGGAAGGTTAAAGCAACTGGCCCATACCATAACGGGACAATCTAAAAACCTTGGTCTGAATAACACCGTTTTCGGTAAAGTCAAGCAGGTCCGCCTTTCATCCATCCCCCAACACTCATCTGGTGGTGAATCTGGCAGTCCCTCTCCTCAGCCTTCTCTGGCTCCTCTCCCCCCACCCCACCACCACCACCACCACCACCATCACCATCACCACCACCACCACCACCACCATAGCCATCACCACCACCACGTTCCAGCAGCTCCGGCAATTTCGCCTTTACCTGGTTATCGAGACAATGCACCTGCACCTGTACCCGCACCCCACAACAGTGGAGCAAAGCCTCCTGGTTGCCGTACTCATAGGTCTCTTAAGAACACCAAAAAACATTCCCATATTACCCCTGCGATGGCCCCGAGTTTTCCTCACTTTTTTAATCCCTCTCTCTCACCGAAACCCCACATCGGCTTACCACCAGCATCACCTACGCTGCCACCCCCAACCTCTCGAGCGATTCCTGTGTCTAGCCCTTTGCCTAGTGTAATTTTCGCTCATGCTCCACCGCCGTTGACAGGTAAACCAAAAGGACATTCGGACTCGACACAATCAGTTTCTCCATCGCCATCATTTGCACCATATTTGTGTAAGTGCTTTAAATTAGACGTTCCAATTGGTTAAGGGCATGTCTGGGATTGCTACCACAGCTGCTGTCATGAAAAGTTCAACTTACAAACTTTATACAGAACATATTTTGGAACTGGACAGAAAGAGTTCGACTCTTGATAGGAATTAATTGGGAACTGATTGATATTAATTTCCAAACCTTTTCGGGACAACAGCCTGGAAAAGCTTGAAAATTAAGTTTTTTCGGGAAAGCAATCCATTTAGGGCTAGTTTGACTGTGCTTTCCAAACTACTTTTCTAGAAAAGCTCAATTTTCAAGCTTTTCCAGTATGCAGCGGACTTGATTTTGGAAAAAATAAGTCGGACAGTTCTTAATTAAGTAATATAAAGAACCAAAATGTGTTGTTCAAAACCAAAACATGTAGTTCAAAGTTTGTGAGAGCCACTTGTTGGAACAACAACTTAAAAAGCAATACCAAACAGGCCCTAAATCCCATACCGACCCTTAATTTGCTTGAACCTCTGTACTTATGCAAAGTCCTTTTATTTTTGCAGCTATTCCTACTACTCTGTTATGGGTATTTTCGCTAGCCTTATCTCTTCTTGTATTACATTGATAGCAAATCACAGAAGAAGCCGTTTCATGTTCTAGTTAAAGTGCTTCTTCTCTGTGATTCAAAGGCCTCTCAACTGTATCCTTTAATTAAAATGAAAAAAAAGCTCAAGTTTTGTAAGTGGGATCAGCGCAAAAGGCGTGGCCCATGTCCAAGTGGATATAAATGTTGTTTATTTCTGTGGATGTAAATAGAAAATCAGAAAGTTAAGTTAGCAGATGCATTTTCAGGTCAAAGTCACAGAGGTGACAGGCCCTTTCTTGCATTGCTGCTCTTGTGTATTCTCTCTCTGTTGGACAACTGTAACGAGAAAAATCGGAAAAAAAAATTTCGGGTTTCCATTTTTGTAACATTCAAGCTTATTAGCTATGATTTTAAGCCTGTATCGATCCGAATGATGTGTTCTTGTTTGAGAACGTTTACTATTACTATTATATCTCATCCTGCCAATTCTTGCATGAGAACTAAAAGATGACGCTTGCATATAGATACACGGGTCAATAATTTAACGTATTTTATTTGTTTTTAGTGCAAACACAATTTTTTGTTACTGTTTCTACTCAGAAAATCACGTTTAAGTCTTGCGCCTTTCAGCTGTAATTTCATGGGTTGCAAATATATATTTAGTTTGATTCTATACATTTATAAGTGTGCATTGAATTTTTTATGCAATTTCAGTGACCTTAATAAACCCTTATTTTTTAATTTATCAGATATGGAAATAGTTACTGAATCAAAATCACCAATATAATTGCATTGAAAAAAGCAATCTTATTTAATAAATTTGCATTAATTATTTGTTACTATAATCATGAGAAGGATAGGGATGGAATAGTGAATGTATAGATCCTCCTACCAAAATTTTAACCTATAACCAACTTTCAACTTCCCACCAATGTTTTCAACTCATTTTTTCATCTGAGTTACTATTCACAACATATATTTTTCCACAAATTTCATTTCAACGCTCCAAAAATATACTTTTAGTAATACATAACCAATTATAATAAAAAGATAAACACCACAAGACACAAATCACATTTACATTATATTTACTTGACTAGCTCGATGCTACTTGTTCGACACTATGCTTCGCCCTAGATCCACTCATTCCGCACTATGCTTCGGTTTTGCCCTATCGACTTTCAGACTTAAAAAGGTTTCAGACTCAAAGAGCCAGAAGAGAAATAATGGATTGCTATAAAATAGTTAAAAAGGAAACTACAATGCCGTAAAAAAAAGCAACAAAATATGCACAAAACCAACTTTCAGACTTAAAAACGTTTCAAAACCACACCAAGCAATTTTTGCTCCAACGGAGGTTCTCATTTAGGATATCACAAAACACAATATAAGAATTATTACCATGTTTTACAGAACACGCGAGAAGTCATCTAGTAGTCGAACGGCCACCCTGAATACTGCATCTCGTGGTTGGCATTGTAGCTGCTGTTTTCTTGTACATTTGACGAACTGCTCGAATTGCTTTGAGTAGCTCCATCATGATGGTTAGAAGTCGAAGAATTCGAACCCCTGAAAGGCCACAAATAAGAAAACGGGTTTCGCCTACCTTCCCTGCTATTATTCTCCCTTCCACTGAAACTGTTGTTTCTTCTTTGAGAACTCGAGCTTTGGCGATTATTACTAGACGATCCCTGTGAGGATAGCTCTTGTCGACAAACGGGGCACGAGTTGTGCTGAACCAGCCATGGGACGATGCAATCAGAATGGTATAAGTGGTCGCATGGCATTTGTCTCGCTTCACTTCCCAGCTCGAACTTATCTTTGCAGACTGGACAGTGCGAATCCAATCGAAGATGCCTCTGAGAGATTTTGATGGTGGGCATCGCGTCGATCGATGATCTCGTTGCTGGGGGCGGGCCCCTCCGATCATTAGCCGACAGCTGTTCGAATAGTTCTTCGAGTCCGGGACCTATGAAATAGTCGCCGGCGTTACCTCGAGTCAAAGAAATTCCGGGAGCCCCAGGAAAGAGAGCTTCGAATCCGCCGTTTCCCGACAGCCTGAACGGAATTTGGCCGCCGAAAATCAACAGAGGGCCAAACCCAGGACTATGCTCGGGAATTGGTTCGGATCTTATCATTCGGGTTTCGTGGCTTCTGTCGGCTAATCGCTGCCTCATGAAGGTTGAGAATGCATCCATTAGTCCAAACCGATGGTCACGATCATCGTCATCGTGGTCGAACCCCAAAAATTCCAATGGGTTGGATTGGATGTCGTCGAGTTCTTGAATAAATCCTCCATTACAATACGGGCAAACTGCATCTCTCCCCCGAAGACGAATTGGGCGCCTGCACCTGTAACACCAGTGGGAATTTCTGCTACTTGACATTATTCCTTGTCCTCCCTCAAAAATGTAAAAATCGACAGACCTAACTCCAGCAACAGCAGTCAGGCTCTAAAAAGAAACTGTTGCCATAATTTTCAACAATCTACAAAGAAATTCCCCCATATGGATGTGGGGTCAATATACAAACATTAGTAAGCAAAGAAATAACATGCACAACAATTGTTTAATGATCTGAATTCCAACCGTGCAAGTTAAATCAACCTTTTCAGTGCCATAGATATGATTAATTTAAGACTAGGCATGATAAGCTAAACTGTGAGATAGCTTCCCAAGAGAAACTCATCAAACGTACCAGAACGAAAGCACCCATAAACACACTTTTCCAAGCCAAATGTTTCAATGGTCTAATGATCAATGAACAAAATACGAATTTCAGACCAGAAACAACAAGTAGGAGGGAATAAATGAGCGACAACGGAAAAAACATCTATATGTGCACTTAAAAGCCAGTTTATCCGACTTTTCTCCAGAAGATATAAAAAGTATTGGCTGCACAATCCTAAAACAGTCCATGCTTAGCAAAACTTCAGAAAACACCACATCAAGAATGAATAAGTTGATGCCTTTAGGCAGTAATATAACTTTTCTTTGTCAACGGAAACTAAGATGTAAATTGAAATGAGTGAGAAATTATTCAGATACTCCACAAACACCAAATGAGCCTATTTTCCCTCAATTCCAATTCATACAGTAGCAAAAAAACAACGATCACACAAAGTAACATGAAATCCAGACTGCCCTGATAAGTCACTTCAGAAGATAAAGGCCAACAAGAATTGGTATTGCAAATTAAGTAGCATCTAAGGAAGGAACATAAAAAACGAAAAAGCAAAATCATACACAGAACCTTGTCTTAATCCCTCTGGTTTCTCACCTTTGACAGAATCTCATCAGAAGAACTACAACTTCAAGTCAAACACAATCTTGTAGAGTGAAAAAGTGTAAATAAACACATATTGAGACCGAGTTGCAGAATTACAATCTTCAAAGAAGCGAAAATCAGCAGGCAGACCTGTCCAATTCTACCTTATACTAACTTACTAACAACTGGATTTCTCCAATTTCAACCAAAACCAACTAAATTTAGCATTTTAAATTGAAGAAGCAACAGATCATACAGTTCAGTACTACAATTCAAAAATTTCGAATCAACTTCTCAACATCATAAAATCAAAGATATCAAAACAGATTACATACATAATTTCGCATTCGTCTAATTTCACATAAATTCTACAACTCAAACTTCATCCGCATCAAAGATCAAAACTCAATCAATCAATATCACGAATTAATAAGACAGATTAGCGTGAGTACACTCAGAGAAGGGAAAATAAAACAACAAAAAATATCAGATGAAGAGAAGAACATCGATATAGCCAAAGAAGGATAGAAGTGAAAGAAAAGATCTATACCGGAAAAGAGAGGAGTGGATCTGAGAGAGAAAGATGCAGTCAAAAGTGGAAAACCCTAGAAGCTGATTCTCAGATGAAGACGGAAAAGGAAATATCCAGTCTAGCTAATCATAAAATATACGTGGTGCGTAATGCGCCGACATGAATTTTTCTTATTATCTATAGTTCTTTTATCAATTCTAGCTTATAACATTTATTTAATTTTATAAAATTTAAAAAACAATTTAATATACATATAAAATAAAAACTAAGTGATTTTTAATAACCAATTCATTAACATTTACACATTACAAAAAGAAAAAAAACTAAAATAACTGATTGGTCAGTTGGGTTTAGTTACGTTTATATTTTGGTTCCGATTCGGTTTATATATTTTAGTTGATTTGATTTTCAGTGTAATTTGTTTGGTTCAATTATTCAACCGAATTGACTAATTTACACCCCTAGTGAAGGTAGATGAAACGTGTGCTGGTAGATACTAGAAGATCGATCAACTTATCAGATATTGCCACTCATACCGATAAGCCAAGGTTAGAGCATAGCTCAGCTATTGGCCTTAGTGGCTATGTTGTTCCCGTAATTGGCGCCATAAAAGACTCGGTCATGATCAAAGATTCATCATCGAGGTGGAAGTCCCATGCCGAGTTGTTTTGGTGGTTGATATGCGCTTTGCATACCGTATGATTCTAGGTTGATCTTTGATTTCACACTCATAGTCTATGGTTTCTCTCAGACATTTAGCTTTGTAGATTCCTACTAGTCACCCAAGGAAACTGTCGCGCAAGAAACCTACATGGCTTAATTGAGAGCCGAGCCACAGTGAAAGAAGGGCCTCAGAATGACAACAAAACCGAGACGCAATGTGTCGTGCAACAACCTACCTATGTGGTTTCGTTTAGAGCCGAACCTAAAATAAAAGAAAGACCTTAGATTACAACATTGAGACACATGGACAATTGAGACCTTGCTCCTCGCTATGATAAATAGGTAAGATTTATGTTTAGATGTAAAATCTACATTAGCCGGGTCCGCAGACCTTTGCTTGATCCCTGACATACATCACTGGGTTGGTGGACCCACAACCTATGCAGAAATGAAGAAATCATGGCATTAAGCAGGCCCGATCCTGAGAACTTGGAGCCCTAGCCATAATTATATAGAAAGTAATAAAAGTAGGCCCTTTAATAAAAAAAAGTAATGTCTATTTACTTTTTTTTTTTTGCAAAAAGTAGAAATTGAACTAAGACCTTTTACTCTTTGAACTGTTGTTTTACCAACTCTTGTAACATTAATTATTGTTATTTCTATCTTTCTAATAATAGATAAAATATAAATGAAAATTTTTTTTGGACCTTTTCAGACCATGGAGCCTAGGCAGCCACACTTGTTGCACCTACCTTAGGGCCGGCCCTGGCATTGAGAAGCAGCGTGCAACCATAGAGGAAGTATCTCGATTGGATTGCTGCGAATGTGATACTGGCATTAAGGCAAAACCTTGACGAATTGAAGGATCACCTCTACGCTTCAACAAGAAAGTCAAGTCAAAGTCCTTTCAAATAAGAGACTTGGTTTCCATAGAGACTTCTAGAGCTAATGTGGGCCAAGACAATTTAGGTATCAAATCGGAAGGCTTATAAGATCAATTACAAACTTGACCTCAACATATACAAAATTAAAGACATGGAAAGCTAGGTCATATAGTGCTTTACATAGAGGAAATTCTATGCCAAAGAGTGAGATCAATATTTCTACCATAAATAATTAAATAGATTTATTACATTGACTATAAATAAGTACAAAATATTTCTACCATATGGAGATTCCAATTCGTTAATATTTGGAAGATAGATTACTATTTGCTATAAAGGAATGAATAGCATCTCTAACACTATAAAAGAACATCATTACGCCAGGGTTGTTCACGAGAGGGAGTACATCAGGTGCTATCGTGAAGGGCTATGACCCATAACAAAAAGAGATCTAAAATATATTTTTTAATTTTTTTACTCTGTTGTGGTACAATAACATACATCAGTTGAGTCTAGATTAATTGATATATCTCTAAAAACTTAAGTCGAAAATTGTATTTTTAATCATAGCTTCTTCCATTGTGAAATTTTTATTATAATGTTTACAATTGAAGGTGCCTTCTATATTTTTTTTTGACTCGGATCCTCAACGGGATTGTAAAACATATGTTGGAGATTCTCTAAAAGTTGAGATATCATACTTATTTAACGTTTATTTATAAAGTAGAAGGATATTACTAAAAATGAATTCCCCTTTTTTTGGAGTTACTTTCCTCTTTATACATACAATTGTTATCCACTAAAATACTATTATTGTGGTATTTTATTCCAGTAACCAGCAGGTTATTTGTTTACAGCAATTTATTACCTTAAATATTGTTGAATTTCTATGGTTAAAAAACAAACAATCAAATATTAAGTTAAACATATTAGTAAAATTGGCAGTTAAAATGTAACAATAATTATTTCATAAATGGAATTTCTCTTTGTTGGCACAAAGAAAATGTTAAGTGTAATTACTGGAATTTTGTTAAAAATAGTCTTCTTATATAAATGCATGCCTAGAAAATATATCAAATTACGAGGAAATTTTTTAAAACTCCTGTGTAAACTTTCCTCTTCGAACTCTTTCTTTCGGCACTGTAGATTGTTGGATCAACAACATTTACAATGACGAAGATTGGTTCGAACAGAATGGAAGATTTCACAATGGAATTTCCTCTCATGAACAGCACAATGAATTGCGTTGTTGTGCCTCCAAGAAGTAATTCTCATGGAGTTTTAGCAACCGTTGCGGAACAAAAACATTTTCTATCGTACAGCATGCCGCTTTTGGAGATGCAAATGGGTGTCATTTTGATTATTAGCCATCTCATTCGTTTTCTTCTTAAACCTTTTGGAATCTCGGAATTTGCATCGTGTCTTTTGGTAATTCCCTCTCCTTTATCAAATATGGATTCAATTCCGTCGGTAATTACCAACATATTCATATTTTTCTGTCAGTAATTACCAACGAAATCCGTTGCAAATGCTTATATATCTCCTTCAGAGAAGTTGTTATTAAGATAATGAAAATGGTTGTTTTCATTTGAAACAGGCAGGCATTTTTATCGGTCCGAACTGTCTCGGAAGATTCAGTTTCATGAAAGACGTGATATTCCCTCATGATAGCCAAAATATACTTACCACCGCGGCGATGCTGGGTTATAGTATACATATATTTCTAGCAGGGGTAAAAATGGAACCCGGCATGGTGTTTAAAATAGGCCGAAAGGCCTTTTCAATCGGTATGACATCTATCATCGCCCCTCAAGTATGTTTGACCATATACAGATTAATGGCATGGCAAGGGGTCATCCCGAGAACTAACAAAGGAGACGTGTCTATTTACGCGATTGTCGTCACCACGAGCCTCCCAGTCGTTGCGTACGTCATCGATCACCTCAATCTCACGAACACCGATGTGGGCCGGCTCGGGCTTGCCGCGGGCCTGGTCGGTGATGTTTCCAGTGTAATGGTCTACTTGATTCGAGCCTTCTGGAACTATGACACAATCGACGACTCTATGAGAAACTTGCTACCAATCATGACTTTCATTCTCGCGTTAGCGTTTATTTTCCACCCCGCCATGCAGTGGGTTATCAGGGCTACTCCTGATAAGAAGCCTCTGAGCACGTCTTTCATTTACGCCGTTCTGGCGGTTGCCATCGTATCGGAAGCCTACTTTTTCATGATCGGTGAGAGTCGGTACCTCGCGGTCTTCCTGTTCGGTCTGACCGTGCCGTGTGGGGCCCCGCTAGGGTCGGCTCTGGTCGAAAAGTTCGGAACTTTCTGCAACGGGGTGCTTATACAAATCATGATCACCACGGCGTTTATGAGGGCGGATTTTTCCCTCCTCTCGAATTTCGCCAACTTTAGAAAATACTTGAGTATCATTGCTCTAACCTTCTCGATCAAAATGGTTTCCAGTGTTATACCTGCTACGATCTCGAATATCCCGATGAAGAAATCTCTCGCAATCGCATTCATCTTGAATACCACGGGTGTTGTCCATCTATCCATAGCCCTTGTCGTGAGAGACACTGGAGTAAGTAACTATTTTCGCATTTATACTCTAAAAAAAGTTAAGTACAACAACGATCGATCAACAATACTAAAAATTTTTGTTTACTTTTTTTTCTTCTTGTTACAGTTATTAAAAGGAGATGTTTATGCCGTCGTAGCACTTTACTTTCTATTCAGTTCCATCGTTTTCCCGATGATCATAGAAAAGCTCTGCCGCCAGTCGAGAAAATACGACGATTGCAAAGGACGGAACGTTCTAGGTTTAAAACTCCACAACGAACTCAAAATCCTTACTTGCATTTACGGACACGAAAACGTCGAGCCTTACATCAAACTATTAACCGCTTTACACCCGACTCGAGATAGCCCCATCGCCGTCTATGCCATCCATCTGATCGAGCTGATCGGCCGATACCTACCGATCATGATTTCCCACGCGAAGAACAAGCTAATAACCGCCTCGGCTTCTCAGAACATAATCTACCCCTTACACCAGTACGAACAAAACAACTGGGACTCCGTAGCGGTCCACCTTTTCACGTCGCTCTCTTCGTTCCCGTTGATGCACCACGACATCATCGACATCGCGTTCGAGAAAAAAACCTCCCTCATACTCCTCCCCCTCCACCGAAGGTGGTCGATCCACGGGAATATCGAGTTGGATGACAAGAGGTGGAGGAGCGTGAACCGCGACGTCATCGACAAGGCGCCGTGCTCCGTCGCTATTTTCTTTAGCCGCGGGAGATTTGGTCGCAAAAAAGGGGCAAATGCCAATCTGGCGACGCTTTCAGCGTGCGTCGTGTTTTTCGGGGGAGGTGACGATCGGGAAGCGTTGATGATAGGGAAGCACATGCTCAGCGAGCCGGAGGTGACACTGACGGTTTTCCATGTCATTCCGAAAGATCCCAAGGAGGTGAACGAACATTCCGAGGATTATATGTACGATTCCGTGTTGTTGGAGGACATTCGGAATTTCGCTGCGGTGAACGATCGGCTGGATTACAGAGCGTATGCGGTGGAGGACGGGCCCGAGACGGCTAAGTTGGTCCATTCAATCGCGAACCAGTTCGATCTTTTCTTGGTGGGGAGACGATTCGGGGTTCCGACACCTCAGACTTACGGGTTGTCGGAATGGAATGAGATTCCAGAATTGGGGACGGTTGGCGATCTTTTCGCGTCGAAAGATATTAAGACGAGAGCTTCCGTGTTAGTGGTGCAACAGGAAAGTCGATTAGCTCGGTAATTGTAACTGTTTCGTTGTAGCTTGTAAGGATTAGTAATCTGATTAGTTGTGACAAAATAGTGTTGTTCCGTCTCTATGAAAATCGGTACTCTTTTATCGATATTGTCCTTTTTTAGAAATTTGACGACCCGAGAAATTCAGACTGTCTCGCATTTCAGGAAAGAAGAAAAACAGTACAAACTTTACTTTAGAAAGCAAATATTCCAGTTTTATATATATTATCACAAGAAATGGAAAATGATTTCCAGTTTTACTAAATTATCTAATTGTATAACACAAACACTGGCAGAGTCAAAACATTTACATTCTCTTCTTCATCTATCTCGGAAGATTTCTACGATTGTCTATTCATCAGACTCCATTCTTTCTGCCTACCGAAAACATGTGAAAGCCATTTCTGACTACAGATGCGACTGCTTCCTTTATGTTCCAGTTATCGGTATTTTGAAGTGTAAAACAATGAGCGTTCGGTTAAATGATTGGTTAGATAGATTTTGACGAGAAACTCTCAGTCGGCATCGCCTAGGCCATCACTTCCGTCTCCTTTTTTCGAAATGGGAGCATATCGAGAGTTAGGTTTGTTGGTTTCTGAGGCAATCTCGGCATTCCTTCGCAAGACAGCTCCAGGCGATGGGTATGGCCGCTGTTGAAACAGAGGACCCTGAAACAATCCAAAGAAAACACAAAATATATGAATTCAAACTATAAAATACACAATAGTAGGAAGAGGTTCCATTCCATCAATATTGGAAAAACGCCAGACTAAAGCAAGATAGAAAATCGGCTGCGTGTCACAATATATGCTAATTAGGAGAGGGAATTAGCTATGGTATTGATAGTAATTAGTTATAGTATGTTGGTTGTTTTCCTTAAGGCCTTTTAGCCCTGTTTGTCATTTTGTGTAACTGTTTTGCCTATATTAAGGCAGTACTTGTAGAGTTGAAATCATTTTTTAATGCACAAACAGAATTGTCTTAAATCTCTTTACCCTTTCTTTTTCTCTTCTTCTTTTCCTAATTAGCATATATTGTGACACTGCACAGCACTACTCACACCTCCTATAAGGCTATAACTAACTAGATCAATCCTCGAAGGCTAATTGGAACTTTTGAAAAGTTCAGGAAGGCATCTGGCAAAAGTTGCTAAGTTCAGGGGGTCTTGATGCATTTGGCCATCCTCAAATCATAAAGAAATATTTACTCGCCATAAAGGTGCATAGATAGCAAAGTAACAATTATAACTAGCAGGAATGGTAGCATACCGTGGCAGTTGTATCAGCTGCTCGTGGCTGGACACCTTTCAGGCCTACAACCCTGCAGTATCGGCAGAAGTTGACTTTAATAAAAAAATTCCTCCAATAGTCTTAAATTGATACAAAATTTTCAGAAGGACAAGAGACGGGCATTTATTTTATCAGAAGTCGGAATAACATATAGATATTTCGTACCAGCCACCACGAGGAGCATCAGAATAAGAGCTTGGGTCCATGGGGTCCAACTCATCATCTTCAGAGTGAGAACGTTTTCTGCTATCTTTTTTGTTACCTTTTCCTGAAGGAGGTTTCAAATTTGACCTGGAAACTCAGAACAAACATTACAGAATTAGCAAGCATAGTGTAATGTAGTCTAGTGTAGCTTCATCACAAACTAGAATGTGCCAGTGGAATATTTACACAAGCTTCTTCTAACTTCAACGTCATTCAGATTATATCTTCTGAATGATAGGGCACCAAAACCTGCTTATTAGAATATATGGAGAAAGAATTTCCAACTATGATGATACTGAGATTTCGTTAAGAGGTTCAATATTGACAAAAATAAATTATAGGACTACTTAAGATCGGAATGCTTATTTCCATAATATTTTGCAGATGAAATAGCTATACCATATACTACAATATTTTTGTTTCTTGCATGCACGTAAAGATTTGCAATTATAAACAACGAAGACAAAAGATCCAAAACCAACAACTTTTCTTCTTTCTAGTTGCTTGGATTTTGTCTTCTAGAATATGCACTTGCAAAACCTAGTCATTTGCGTTAATATATTCTCACAAAAAGATTTCACATGTCACATCTAATCTGAGTATGGCAGCTACCCCTAATTGGAAGATCGCATTAGCTCACATAAATTCACATGATTTTGAAAAACATTTCTTGGTCGCATACAACTACTTTTACAATGATATCTATAGAGTCTGGAATGGAAAAGATTCAATACCTCTGTTTTGAAGCATTTTTATTTGTATCGCCGATTGTATTTCCGAAATTGCTGGTCTTCTGCTCGTTATTCCAACAAGATAATAACTGATGACTCTGAGGAAGATTGAGAACTCTGCATTGAATTGGGTTTTCAGATGAATGCATAAACAATGACTATCATATTGCCTCAACAAACACAATAAATAGATTTCGGAAAAATAAAAGGAGAATGTAATCCAAGGATCTAGTTAAGGTAAGAGAATGATTTCACGGAGTTTAAGGACTTGTTTATAGAGAGAACCTTTCTATCTTTCAGAAACATTATCTGGAGTTCCACCTTCCTTTACATTGAATTTGTTTTGGAAGAAATAATACAGGGAATCTGGAACTGCTAATCCATGCAGTCAATAATAGCACAAAGATTTGCTAGGTAACTGCTGCATATGCAGTCACTAAAAGGATAGACATTCACTTTGAAATACACACACTGAAGACGGAGGCAAATACCAAGGGCAATATCACATAGGTAAGACACTTATGCATATTTAAAAGTATAGTGGATGGTGGACCGCACATAATCGCACATAACAGAGAACCACTTGGACCTCAGGTCCCCAACCAAGAAGCATAGGCCATCTCGCAAGGAATGTTCAAAGACAAAGTACAAACTCCATGGCAAAGTTGATTCCAATGGATTTTACTCTTTATGCAGAGCCCCTAAAAGATCATGAGAAAAATTTAACAAAGACGGAACGCACACTGAGAATTCATCATCTTTGAGGCATAATCCTTGTGCGTTATTTATCTGAAGCACTGGTCACAAATATGAGAAGACCCAATTTTACAGATTCATTACGATGCATGTACTCTAAGAGTAACTAACTCTGCCTACATCTTAATAAGGAGATGTAATTGAGTCAAGGACACCGAAACCCACTTCTTATTTCTAACAAATAAAAGATTTTGTTTCTTATTAATATAATAAGCTATCCAATTCGATGGGCACTTGTGAAGTGATTTTACACGAATTGATATTAGTGAGTTTGACCAAATGACACAGTAGTAAGCACACTTGGAAATTTCCTAGGTGCAGGCTATAATTATAACTTTGAGAAACTTTAACAGGACTTTCTTAGGACTTCCTAATTATCCCCTTCTAAACGTATCTCTAAAAAAAGCCCCATAAAATAGCCCTACATTTAATAAGCTTGTTTGAGTGTGTTAGGCGTAGGTGGCAAATTAGAGGAGAGCATCTGCTGAGAGTCTGATCAGAAAGAAAGAGAACAAAAGTGGGGAAAATTTTAGTGCGATAAATGGAATTTTTTATGCCATCCAATTATGCTGGAACTAATATCATGCTACATTTAAGATGGTCAAGTTCTACCCCAGCAAATCTTCAAAAACCAATAGCCGCATTCAAGCCAATTGTAAGCCATGCAACAAGTGAAGATATTCCACAATTTTACCACTATTTCAAAATTCCCTTCACTGTAAATCGACATCATTTTTAGAACGAAAAAATACTTAAGAATGTGACAAATATGAAGATATAAAAAATAGCCCCTCGTATGGAGGTTGGGCGAACATGCCATGCACATCAATGTAGTATATTTCTAGAGAAAATGGTAGAAATTGTAATAATTTTGTTTGCTTTTGTATGAATGTATAGATACACCTATGATTCTGATATATACCTCTCATTATAAACCTTTTGTAACAGTAATATTTGAAAAAGTAAAGCCTAGCCTAGCAAGTAGAAGAGTATTAAACTCCTTGGATTGCTAGATACAAAACAATTGCCATGAAACAGATCATGATATATGGCTACGAGAGTGAAACTAGAAGTATTTGTTCATTTTTCTCTTTTATTGCAACCAGATCTGAAATTCAAGTTCAACCTCTAGTTGTCAACCTAACCCAAGTCTTTCTTTATACCACCCAAAATCAAATCTAACGCTGATCTGTGCTGCACTAGACAAACACTGAAGAAAACTACAGATAATGTGTGTGCATTTCCTAGTATCGAATTAGGAAGCATATTAATTGATAGGAATAAAACAGGTACAGGAAGAAATTGTTGACAAGTTGATGGCATATTACCTTGTACAATGATTGCAGTAACCCCAATACTGCACAAGGCCAACTCCCCACCCACCACATCCCATGCATTTATTTAGTTCAGATGCATGATCATCCCAAATATGACTTTTGGGCTCTGTGTTGTTGGGAGGTAATTGAGAGGGTACATTCTGAAATGAATCAGGGCATTCCCACTGCGATACATGGGTCCTTGTATTGTAGTAGTATTTATGACCTGTATAAAAATATAAGAAAATAAAAAATGATACACCATTTTGTGCGCATCAACTTAGGAATATGCAGAAATATTAACTCAATGCCCCAGCCCCCAAAAAAAGGTGATTATTAATAGTTCAGGCACACGTGAAATTTTTGGAAGTAGTATAACAAGACACGTGATTTTTAACTCAAGACAACACTCTCGAACAGGCTCCATATGAATGAGAATTGTCTACTTCCAACAATTCACAAATGATACTGCCTTAGATAAATAGATCAACCCTTTCCGTTCCCATCTTTTAATAGGCTCCAGCCTTGACTCATAAAAATGATGCAACTTTGTAGAAGCCCCAACTTGATATGGGTAGGTATTATATAACATCTCCCACCTTGTCAGCATTTGATACATCTAATCATATTTCTTATTCATGTCAGCTTCAACAGAAACACCACAGAAAACATAATCAGGAAATGAGTATAGGCCTTCTATTCCCAAAAGAGAGCCCCATGACCAGATCATGAAGCCCTGGTGTCAGGGCAATAACCAGAAGTAGAATTTTTTGACAAGTGTATGTCTCTTTTTAGTTTGATATTTCTTCAATTACCTTTAATTGATATAAATCAAGACAGGGGACAAAGGTAGACTAAGAAAATGAATAACCAGGAAATTATTTTAGCCTCATTTTAATAGTAATTACCCTTCTCTAGAAACCATAACACAAGTGTTCTTCCGTTTTATGACACTATCATGCGAACTTCTCCATCGTGTTTGGAGGAATTTGCAGGCTTCCGTGGCAGATTTCTCCAGGGACAGAAAGTTCTCTTTATTTTTACTACTACGAGGGACAGAAAGTTCTCTTTATTTTTACTACTACGAGACATAACAGACAGTAGTATCAAAAGTTATGCATAGTATTAAAAAACACAGGCAACTATTAACACCCTTATTTCATTTTCTTCTCTTATTGAGAAAACAAGAAAAGTAGTAAATAGAAAGCAGAATACCAGAAGTTTCATCCATTGCCTCCACCCAATCTCCCACAGCAGGTAGAGCTGATGGACGCTTTGCTGTTGAAGGTGTATCGACAGGCCTTTCCCACTGAGTTTTTCCAAGGCTTTCGTTGTAGTAATATGAAGCACCCGTAGCTGGATCCTTTGCTTCTACCTAAATATAAATAGACAAAATTAGCAGCAGCAGAAAAGGATGCGTATATTAGGAAAAAAATAACCATGCCACAAATACAACTTAGATTTACTAGAGGGATAAACAAATTGCAAGTTTGTCTAAGAAGCAAATGATAGTCCTCAAATTCTCACTGTGAATTTGCACACAAAGTTCACTCGAGCTTATCATTATAGTCACAAAGGATTAAAATAGTCCTTGAATGTGGCATACAAGATACAACAATATTGTCCTACTCAAAATTCTATTGTTAGCTTAGTTTGACTAAATTCAAATTCCAAACAGCCAACATCAAACAAAATGTCATTTTCTTCTCTTTCGATTCTATTCTTCAACTCATCCCAAAATTATTACGATTCTGGGTGGTCAAGCAATTCCAAGAACTACAAAAATATTTATTTCAATAATATCAGAAAATATTTACCAATCAGCTTAGACGGACGCCTAGGCAGACTTTTCAAAATAATGCTTGGATTTTAGTTGAAATTATAATTTTAATGTTAAAAATAGAAATTTACAAATTTGACTGGTCCCACAATAGGCAAGGACTGGTCTCAGCCACCCTATAAGCGTCCAGCAAAATTTAGGACACTATCAAAAGTAAGCTTTTCTTAAACTCACCTTCATAAAGATATATATAAGCATCCACCAAATTTTAGGACACTATCAAAAGTAAGCATTTCTTAAACTCAACTTCATAAAGATAAAAGAGTCTAGATATCATACCACATGCACTGTTTGTTCGTAATTGTTGGTGATATGCAAATGCTATATAGACATAAAGCTTATGTTACCATTCCTTAAACAGGTTGCTCCTCTAATATACAATTAATCAAATTACATGCTGAGCGCTTTGTTTCTAACATCAACTTTCCATTTCTGTATATTCTTTTCATATTATCATATATGTGTCGATGAAAACCTTATGAAGGTCTTTCTATGTTCTATGTTTATCAGCTTAACACCCCAGGAAAAAAAATAAACAGATACAGAGATAACAACACAAAAGACATACCCATCCAGGGAGCAGCTTTCCAGTTTCAACAGGTTGAGTTGTACTTCCCTCCAACTTCTGAAATCGATATAGAAGTTTCAACGAGAATATGGAAAGAACATGATAAAACGTTGGAAAAACTTGAAATTGAAATCATGTGTAAAAATAAATTCCCTATCCTAAAGTCTATTTCCAAGTCGACCTAAAACAATAACATAAAAGCGGGTGGACAAAAATAAAGATAAAGGCTAAAAAGAAAAACTTGCATTTTCATCTCTGGACAGATGGCCATTTTCTGTCTGCTCCTTAAGAATTCCCCTTGCTTTCAACTTTTGTTTGAGATACTCAGGAAGTTCCTTGGAAGAAGGCTTCGTTTCAGGCTTTCTCTCAAGCTCAGGCCTGAAAGAACCATAATAAGCAACCCCACCTGGAACACCATACCCATTACCAATTTCTACATGACCTATCACAGGAAACAGGGGATCAGCACATTTTCAATAAATAACTTAAATTAATCATTGCTGATAAAGGTGGTTGAGGCGCAGCTAGTCTTAAATCAGCAATTCAAAACTATGAATTTTAAGGTTTTCTAGAGTCCATAAAGCTAAAATTTCTTTACTCACGCAATGCTTACAGGCATGCCAAACATTATGTTAGACAAATTAAGCAAGATTTTGCTTGATGGACACCATCTAGTTAATATCATTTTCATACAATTATTCACAAAAATTTGGTATAGACATGACACCTACATGGACCAGTAAATATTCAAAAGAAAACTAGCTAGCCTCACTCAGACTCTCTTTACCCATTCACCACCCGAAAGAAAAAGGGACATTAATTAGATAGCTCAATTCATTCAACAATTAAATTATTAAGTTATCTTCAAAAACTTTTGCATTATGAAAACTTTGGCTGATTAATTACAAACAAATGCTTCACAATGAATTCTAGAAAAATAGGCAATACTTATCAACCTTCACCAACAGGGGCAGGTTTTCCACGCTTAAGAGCCATTTCTGCACGGTGTTCAGTAGTCATCTTCAGTAGATGCTCCTGCAAAAACATTGCTGCATAGTAAAATGTACAGTCCGCAAATAACCTTCCTTCTAAATCACCAAAACAACATCAATTACAGATTAATGGATACCACAATCCACAAACCTTCAAAGCATTAGGATCACGGCGTTCAGCCAAAAAACTACTATCATCCTTAGAAAGAGGACCTGCTCCATCTCCCTCTCTAAAACCAAATCAACAATAAGAAACAAGAAATTTCACTTAACCACCTCTAAGCATAATTTTTACATTACCTTTGATCCTGTATCACTCTTTGAGTAGCAATTTCCTATCAAAACCACAGAAACTTAATTAAAAAAATCGAAACAACTCGAGTTACCATGATATAATATAAGGCGAAAAGAATGACTACTTGTTCGCGAAGAACAGCATTCTGAGCGGCAGATTCAATGTCGGTGGAACTGGTATATACAGTGGAGCTGCTGTAAAGCTGAGACACTTGATTCTCATCACCCATCGGAATTTATGATATGGTAGGAACTGAATAAAATGAATACAGGTTCTTAGTTGAGGTGTAAGTTTGTAAATCTGTTTGTAGAAGAAGAGAGGTGTTGATGGTGAATTCGGAGATTGAATTTCCGGTACGGCGGAGAGGGTTTACGGCAGGAAGAATTGGCCAAAGAGCAGAAAAAAAAATTTTATTTTTCTATTTTAATATCCAAATTGTTTGCAGTTGTAAAATTGGACACGTGTTTGGGCCTTTGGGCCTATCACTAATAGTTTGGATCTCATCTGCGCACACCCGAAAAAATAAGAAATATAATCATATATTTAAAAATTTAATTTTTATTTTATTTTTACATATAGGAGAATCACATCTATTTATTTATATGAAATAAATTGTCATTTTATTCCTGTACAAAAAATATTTTGAAATTATGTTTTTTACGATTTGGTCTTATACTTGTTATAAGATCGTCTCTTAAACCTGATATACGATTGGTATAAGACATTGACACAGTTTATTTTCCATTTCTTTTCGAAATTACTCTTGGAATACTCGTAAAAACCAACGTTCGAATGCCTTACACCTAGTATAAGACTATAATCTTATACCAGGTATAAGTGCAGACCGTAAAAAATGTAATTTTGAAAACTTTTTCACACGAAAAAATAACAAAATTAATTGGTGTGTGATAACTTCTTCAAGACCTACTTATTATCTTTTAAGTATTTGACTGCTCTATAATCAAGTGGGTGCTTGTAACATCTTGGAAACACCGTTTTATGACTTTAAAAGAGTATTTTATAATGAAAATGTTTCTAAGGTCCATCATTTCAATTCACTTCACAAGACATGAGAGAATGGTTATTGAGTGCAATCATTTCTGTAAGCACCTATTAATTCACATGGGCACAAGGCACTTGCTAGCCTATCACTCTTCTCTCAATGAAGCTCTACAAATCCTTCATGTGTGCTCCCCAATACTCAAATACAACATGGAAGAACAAAAAGATATGATAACAGAAAATTATCTTCTTTTTTTTACTTTCGGTAACTATTTCTTTATTATTATTGCCATCTTATTAAACTTCTCTTGCCATCATTGCTCGTTCTCTTGCCGTCACTGCTTTTCAAGTTTCTGCGTCAACATTCATTGCTTCTCCTTTTATCGTCGATGTTTCTCTAGTCGTTGCTCATCTTCTCGCAATTTCATCTTGTTTTTCCCTTTCTTCTAATTTTGTGTTTGGTTCCATCGATTGGCATGATTTTATCACTACGAGAAGAAGATGAGCAGAGGAATAAATTATTGATTTTGTATAATCAAAGAGATTGATTTGTTTATTCATTCAAATGCATCTTAAACCGAGGATAATAATTTCTTTTTCTTTCGACGTTGCTTATGTTTTTATTGCTATAATTTTTCAGATTTCATGTTTAATTGATATAGATCTTTCTTTTGTTACTCTATTTGATTTCTAACAGATTGCTAACATTTTTGCATTTCAAAAATGTAAAGTGTTTTAATAGGTTTCTAATATGTATTTCTAACATATTTGAGTTGAAATGCATAGTATTTGACAAAAAAATAATTAAATAGAAATCTCGTGTAAGGCATATAAATCAATATCAGAAGTTTTAATCATCAATATAGTAGAGTTCTAACATGATTCCAATATCTAAAGTGCTAGACTAGGTTTCTAATAGAATTCCAACAATTTTCTAATATACCTGAGTGTGGGTCGGGCCGGTCTGAGCCGAGTTCAAGTCGGGCCTAGCTAAAAATGAATAGCCCCAGCCCGACTCAACCTATGAAAGAATACGTTGGGCTCGGGCAAGGCCAAGCTTTAAGAAAATAATCAAAATCCAAGCCCGGTCCGCAAACCTAACAATTAATTATTGTAACAAAAAGAATTTAATATGTATTAATAAAGTAATTTTAAATATATTTGTAGTATAAGGCACAAAGTTGAGTTTAGATGTTAAACATTAGCAAAAAAAAATGAAATTTTCAACCATATAATTTTATTTAATGTGATTATATAAAATAAATAAATATTTTTAAATATATTAATTATTACTTCGAGCCGGTTGAGTCGGGTTTGGATTTTAATATTAAAATCAAACCCGACTTATATTTTACCCCGGATCACTTCGGGTTCGGACCGTTTATTTTCTCCAATTACTTTGACCAAACTCATCCTATGAAAAACAGGGATGGACAAATTCCACGGGGCCAATGGGCCTGAGTCCATGTCTAATTTTTAATAGATTTTAAACATAAAATATAATTATGTAAATAAATTTCGGAAATTTGTACTTTTATGAAATTATTGTTTTTTTGTAAATATTTGAACAATAATGTCTAACACTTTTGGTTCCGTTCCCACAGACCTTTACAATTTTCTCTTCTCAAAATAATTTTCAAGCACTCCTTTGCTTCTTTATATTTCTTTTGTTTAATTTTATCTTACAATTAACTGGCTCTTTTGCTAATTTATTGTTTGCTTTTTGTCTCTTTTTCTTTTTTGAAAAACTAATTATGAACTTCAAGCAAAGTCCATACCTTTAAGACTTTTACTTTTTGTAATCACTTCACTTCACCAATCCACAAGTAGCAACTTTTGCTTTTTTATTATTTATTTTTAAATTTTATTATAGTGGGGTATTTCTATTTTTTTTATCTTTTGCTTTTCAAGAGGATTAAGATTTTGTCTATTGGAAAGAAACGTACCAAAAAGAAAAGATATTTAGGGGTGTTTCTCTAAATTTAAAAGTTAGTCAAACTTGTTTAAAAGTAGAATTTTAAATTAAAAATTAGTTAGTTTAGTGTTTCTTAAAAAAGTTACTTTTAAGTAAAAAATAAGAAGTAGATAATACTTACTTTTAAGTAAAAAGTAAGAAGTAGATAATACTTACTTTTAAAAAACAACTTTTTTTCAAATATACTTTTTGACCAAACAAATTATAATATTACCCTTATATTATATTCAAAACCAAATACCATTTTATATACTCTATAGTCTTTTCAAGATTCAACAACTTAAAAGTAACTTAAAATTCAATTTTGAGAAACACTTTTAATGACTTAAAAATCATTTTACAGAAACACTTAACTACTTATTTTTAAACTTCTTAAAAGTTAAAAAAACACTTTTAAGTTATAAGTTACAAGTCATAAATTTGGAGAAACACCCCCATATTATCAAGAAATCCGGTGGAAGTAGAAAGTAGTCAGTTAGTTTAGTTTTACAACTCTTTGATTGATATATAGAAAAATATATGAAAACACTGGGTTTGTCTTTTTATTGTTTATTTTTATATCTTTTGAACAATCCGTGGTACTCCCTCCATCTCTTAAATATTAACGTTTTAGAGATATTTGTATTTTTCTTTTTTGTTATCATTTTGTATTTTTAATGTACTTTTTCTCTAAATTTTCTATGTCTATCCCTATTAATTTGTTCAACTTTTAAGGTAACCATATTCCAATCTCCAACAACAAGATGAAAAGACTATAAGAATCAATATTTAAACACTAGCAAATTGTTTTTATTGAACATATTAATGAAGTCTTGAAAATAGAGCATGACATTTATGAAAAGGAAAGTTAGTAAATGACCTCATTCGATTAATTGTTATCTTAAAAACCGCGAATAAGTAAAAATGACAATATTTAGTAGATGAAAGGAGTATATTTTTTAACATACTTATACCTCACTATATTGATGGTATAAAACACACGAATGTAGTACCGCTTTTAAGACCAAGTATAAAGTACATACAATCATCGCAAATGAAGCATGTGATGAATATAAAGAGCCTAATTGGTGGTTTATACCACTATTATACTACGTATAAAGTGCACTTGCATGGAATCCTTGCAAAAAAGATATACAGAACACAATTACGTTTTATAGTATTGTTATGCTAGGTGTAAAGCTACTTTGCAAGAAATCCTCGCAAGCAAGGTATAAAATGGTATAAAGTATGTGATGAACGTTTTGTACTAATTTATACCATTGTTATACAAAGTATAAAGTAAACATCTTACAGCATTCTCGAGCTTTTAGTGTCTTTATAGCTTTACAAAGAGGGATTATTATGCAAAAAAAATGAGAAATACAAGCCAATACCCTTTTTGGGTAAATTATTTTTCCTTTTACAAGAAATGAATAATATTTTTACTTTTCCTGATTTTGTTATTTTATTTTTATTCTTTTACCATAATTGTTTTCTTCTTATTCAGATTTCTTTTCTCTCTCTTTCTCTCTCTCTCTTCGTCTTCTTCTTCTTAATATTCTTCTTCTTCTTCTTCAAAATCAAGATGTTTGTGAATTGAATTCTCATCAAATCATAACTTGTTGTTGCAATTTTATCCTATTCCGATTTCATCATCAAATTTTGATCTAGATCCAAATCCGTTGCTGCGTTTTTTTCATTCCGATCTCTTCATCAATTTTCTGACTTGTGTTGCTGCCTCTTTTCACTCCTTCGATTTGTTCCGATGTGTTTTATCTGTACTCCGGTTTGCCTTTTCGACTATTTGATTTTCTGATTGGAAAATTTTTTCAGTTTTCTCTATTTTTCTTGTGATTTTGTTTCGATCTGTTTTTTACTGTGATTTGTTTCATTCTCTGGTCTTTTTTCTTCTTATTTTTGTAGATCGCAATTTGTGCTTTTTAGATTTATTCAATTTGTTTCAATTTTCCGTTGTGTTTAGTTTCAGTTTTGATGCAATTTCACGATCTGTTTCAGTTTTTATTCATTTTCCGATGAGTTTAGTTTTCCTCCGACGAGTTTAGGTTTGAACGATGTTTTGTTTTCTGTATTTTTACTCAGCCTTTTCTATGCAAGATGTTTACTGTTTTGGTGCATTATGATGGAATTCAGACATATGATTTCAAGTTTCTTAAGCATGAAGATCGTTGTGTGATTGTTGATAATTTTATTAGTTTTTATGTCTTTTCTGACTTCCATTAAAATTCAGTTTCACATCATGAAATTATACCTGGTATAACGACTATTATACCTGGTATAATGACTGTTATACCTGGTATAATACTTATTATACTATGTATAATAACCATTATAACCAATACAATGAGTAATATAAAAACGTATACACATAATTGGAGATAAAGAAAGCATTAAGATTAAGTTTCAAGTTTCGCATTTGAATAGTATATGATCATTATATACATGGAGTGTCATATTTCACATTAGAATCAAATTTTCAGATCATGCAATTATACCTAGTATAATGCAAACTAATTTTATCAAAAAATAATTGAAAAATAAAAAAAGTATTAAGATCAGCTTCGGATATCGCATTTGAATAGATTTATAGTCATTATACCAGGCATAATGACTATTATACCCGGTATAATAGTCAACATAATAAAGAATTTCAGAGAAACATTCAAATCATTGAAGATAAGGAGATTTTTAAAATCTGGTTTCAAATTTCATATTCAAACAATGTAATAAATATTGTACCCGGTATAATGACTGTTATACCAGGTATAATGTCTGTTATACCAGGTATAATGTCTGTTATACCAGCTATAATAGCTATTATACCTGGTATAATG
>CATIWQ010411049.1:0-54762 GCA_949673415.1 Euphorbia schlechtendalii | reverse complement strand
GAAGATGACAAAGGGATTTTGGTCATAATTGTGTCTGATAATTTGAGCGTGAATAGGTGGAATTTGGGCGATGTGTTTGCAGTTTTGTAACAAATAAATGAAGTATTTACGGTTTGGCGAGGTTTTGGGTATGGAAATGGCGGAGGGATGGACACTTAAGTTCGTTGAAATTTGATTAATGGAATAACTCATTGCTTCATTTCTGGTTTAGGCTTTGCTTGGGAGTGGGTAGGATGGTGAGGTAAGCAATTCTGCTCCGCTCATTTTCCTCAAACCTTAGATATTTCACTGAATTGGTGGAATCTTGAGGAATAATGGGCTGAATTACTGTAGTAACTTTTTACTTTTTATAATTTACATTATATATCCATTATATTTTAATATTTATTTAAATCAAAAGGGTTATATATGTAATTATATATTACATTTTCCTTTATAAAATCATTCATTCTTCCCAAACACATAAATATTACATCCTTTATGTTTCTATCAAATACGATCCTTTAATTTACCATCATTTCATTTTTTTTCCTTTATAATTCTTACAAAACTTGATCCAATCAGAGCCTTAGTTGTTAAATATCCATGCTGCTTCTTAATGAAACAATATATATACTCCAATAATAGGTGTACTTTAGGCGAGACCGCGAGAAGCGATATTGTGAAGCTATATATTGACGATAGAGATAATTCAAATTGTTGTTATTAATTTGTGTTTTTCAGTTTAACAGAGCCCATCATAAAATATAATCATTTATTTACTCCAGCAGCATTAAGCTTGTTTGTTTAAAATCGAAAAAAAAAACCCAAGGAACTTTGTAGAAAATTGGATTGCAAAGTAGAAACATATTTTGACATGAAATTACTTTATTCCTTCGAGAACAGAAACTACCAATAGAACTACAGTCAATTTAGTCCACTTCACACCAAAATATGATTCGATTTGATTCAACTCACTCCTATGCTCAATTCATATGCCGCACCAGTCGAATAGAACAAGAGCTCCAACTAGTTTCTTCATATATTTGCTTCTCCCGTTGAATACAGTATTGTCTTGATTATATGCTATAAACCCAAAATACTGTCCTCAAAATTCCATGTCTTTTCCATTATTCTTCCAAGTATAACATCATTTATTTATAAATCATTTTACAAAAAAAAAGTTAAAAATTGAATACATTAATTCAAGTCAAAGATGTAAACTAATATTTTCAAACTCATTTCTTAATAAATGTGAAATGCGTAAAAACACCAATGAAAAAAATCTGATGGAGTTTTGAACATTGGAACAACAAAACTGACAGCAATAACAAAAAATACGAGGGGACATCGTGAAGTTGCAAATTACAATTTGGCATTAACATTTGCAATTTGATGTATTGATATTTGACAAACAATCAATAGACGGGCCTGTAATGGTTCATGCTTTAAGTTCTCATTGGTTATGAGAGCAAATCAAAGCGCTTTTCAGGCCATTCATTGCGCCAACAAATCCTTTGTCAGATCAAAACCAGGTCTGAAATTTCTACAAGTGCATATGATTCTCCATAGCCATCACCCGTTTCCCAACAACGTTCACACATAGTATCTGCAATAATCAACGAGTAAGGACATCATTACAAATTCATCAAATATCAAAAGGCTAGATGCCAATAATGACATGGAATAGGCCTAAGAGGTCTAAAATGTCGAGCTAAAGTGCCGAAAAACATGAAACGAAAAACTCATAATATATTCAGGAGTTCCAAACTCGTTAGATAAACTTGTCTGACACGTGCCTGAACAAACTCGAATATATATAAGGCACAAACTTGAATATATTAGATACTTGTTGTGACTTGATTGGATGCATGCAGGGAAAATGTTAAAAACGCAAAGTAAACTACAAATACGATCAATGGAATGACATCGAGCAAGACAAGATTAACCTGCCTACTACGAGATGAGGGAGGCCCTGCAAACAATGCCGATGAAGCTCTCAAAATCAGCCTAATTGCAACCAAATCCAAAATTTTGCCATGAGTTTTTTGTTCTTGATGACAAAGAATCAACAATATCCCTTGCTACGATTTTTTGATAAAATAAAACACATTAAAGCCAATCACAGAACATTTATGCAAAATAAATTGGATATATATTGTAAATACCATAAATTAATAGGGACCCAATGCCAGTGGTTAATGTCAAGGCTCAAACTCGTGACCTCTAAGGCTCTCCTTCATGTGAATGCCATCAAAGATGTACGAAAATTTCGTTGAACATAAAATTCACGGGTTGAACTTAAAATATCAAATTACAATTATATTTCGAAGGAGCAATAATACATGTAAATCAAAAGAAAAAAGTTAGCACATTTCCATTTGAGGAAATAAAAGCAAGAAAAATGAAGTCTTGCGAAGTTTAGTAACAAACCCATATACCTCAAATGCAATGATAACAAATCATTTTGTTGCACCATGAGAACACGTGATAAGATAGCCAACTAAGGCCCTGCTTGGTATTACTTTTTAAGTTGCTACCCCAATAAGTTGTTCTCAAAATTTTTTTCTAAAACTACATATTTTGACTTCGAACAACATATTTTGGTTCTTCATACTATGTGATCAGGAACTGTCCGACTTGTTTTTTTCCAAAATCAACTATGCTGCTTATGAGAAAAGTTTGAAAATTGAACTTTTCAGAAAAACCGTTTGAGAAAGCACAACCAAACTGACCCTGAAACATTAAAGACTCATTTGGTTGGTGGAATGAAATAGAATAGAAAATGAATGCAAAAACATCAATTAAAATACATGAGTCCGAAGTCGGAGGGAATAGCTACTCCTAGTTTCCATGGGAATGAAGGAATAGCTATTCCTTCATTTCAAAGAGGAATAGTTATTCCGTGATTCTTATGGTAACTAGAAAGAGCTATTCCCTCCAACGTCGGGCTCATGTATCATATTTGACTTTTTTACATACATTTTCTATTTCATTCCATTCTAATTTTTCATGAAGAAAAGTCTTTGCTAGAGACTGGAAAGGAGAGAGACTTAAGAACAAGTTGATCCTCATTTTTTCACCACATACATGAATACACAACCAATAAAAGGATAAAATCACTTTTTTGTAGGTAATTAAAAACCTATTGGTACATCCCGTGAAATATTGGTTAAAAAAATCATAGCCTTTCGCAAACCCAGAGCTTACATGAGCACCACATTATTATGATAATAGAGAACAAGCATCATCATGATTGTAACTCAACTCCTATTGGAAAACCAATATGTTTTTCCCGTGAATCTAGTTGAAGAAGATTGAAAAACAAGGGCATAGCCATAAAACAAACATATTATGTATGCGCCGGCACCAATGCATAAACTCCATGCATAAAGTCAATAAGATTTTTGATTTGGTTAAGAAGAAAGAGGCTGGTATAAAATAAAATGAAGTTTAACAAGAAACAAAGCGTAAACAAATCCAGTAAGGGCAAACCAAGGAACCTTTGAGATGATAATTTATTATGCTACATCAAGAAATTAACAAGTCAAACTCAAACATATATATGTATTGTTCACCACCACCACAATATGATAAGCTGGAATGAAGCAATCTCAACTATATCAAAATTCAAAGTTGAGATATAATCATGGACTTGCTAAGTAATTACCTCTAAACAAACTAAAAATAGACCAGAATAAATTGGATCACGGATACTAATCTAACATGAAATTGATGCTCAGATAAACTGGAAAGATTTCAGATCAATCAGGTGTGAAAATAAGCAATAAAATATTCACATCAGAACCACACAATGAGTAACTGAAGAACAGAAAGAAAGTAAAAACCCGAGTTCCAGCCAAAACAAGATGTGAGAATCACTTGCCTGCTTCAATTAACATCAATGGAGGAAAGAAAACCTTCACTATGCATATTGCATGGCGACGATAGAGAGCACGGATGTGAGAATCATGTACTTCCATGAATGCTGACATTTGTGCTCTCTCTCGTCGTCAAACAATCATGGCAATAGTTGATTTATTTGCAACCATAAGAACCCAAACAGACATTAACCTTGACCTTCTTTATAACCATGGTCATTGACTCCTTAGCAACCTGAAAATCACAAGCTTCCAATTTACCATCCAACAGAAATGACTAAAATGATAAAAAAAAAACTTATTGGGAGCCAAATCTCTGTGCTTTAATTCAATATCTTGTATCTCCATGGTCAAAAAAAAAAAAAAGCCAGCACTCACTAACATTCAAACTAAAACTATTCGTAATCATTCCGGCAGTTATCAGAAAGAAAACTAGAGAAACATAAAGGGTCACTTGAGCAAATTATGAAGCCAGCAAAATAAGATGCAAGTAGGTGAAAACCCTAGAAATAGAATTGAGCAATAATTGACAAGAATAGAAGAAAAGCGTACATAATTATTTATAACGGAATCAAATTGTAGATTTAGACCGAATGTGATGAAAAACAGGTAAAGAAAGGTTCATAAAATACCAGTAGAAGCGATCGCAGAGGAGGAGGAGGAGGAAACTGGACCACGGTAATTAAAAATCTAAACAAGAATCAAAATCAGAAAAACAAAAGTAAGAGAGAGAGCAGTAGAAATGGAAAGGAGAATGATTTGATTGCATGCTTATCTGCTGAGAAAGATGTTGTGCTGGCCTCATCCTATTGGCTATGCTTTTTCTTTTGTCGCGCGTGTACTTACTGAAAAAGAAAAGCATGAGGCCTCACGGACCTATGCCTGTCACCTACCATTGCCACATTATCTTCTTACATTTTAATCTAATTTAATATTTTCATTATTTACTTTAATTTAATAAATGTATTTCGGTTTTCGGATAGTTATATATAAAACACCACAAAACAAGAAAAATATCCATGTAGAATGAAAATGAAAAAAAATTAACTTAGTAATTTAATTTTTTTGGCATATTCTAAATCGTTTTTGTATAATTGAAAATACTTCCTGTTAAACATGTAAAAGCTGAAATTCAAATACTGAAAATTATGAATGTTGAAAAATTTACAAACTTGAAAGAATGTCATAAAATAGTTTATCATGAGATCAACTTAAAAATTTGAAACAAATATCTTATTTTATTAAATTAAGTAATTTTCAACTTAAATTAACAATTTAGGTGGTTGAAAAAGTTTTATCGTAACAAAATTAATCTGAATACATACTTATGATATTAGTGTCTAAAACGATATGAATTTAGTTAGTGTGAAAAGTCCAAGATAGTAGAAACTTTATAAATTGATTTAAATCATTACACTTATTTGTAGATTTACTGTAAATTATAAATATGCAGTTTTTTTAAATGAAATCAATGAAAAACAAACTGAAAAGGCAGGTTTTATTCTATTATCCAGTCAAGATAAATAGATTTCTAAACGCTCTAACCAAAACATAACTTATTTAATCAAACTGAAACAAAAAAAACTTTTTATGAAAAGAAAATAATTACGAGGTAATGATACGAGTCTTGATACTAACCAATCTACTGAATTCAAATACAGATTGATAATAATAGTTTATATTCACAATGTTTTAATTAATCACTAATAGTACTAATATTTCGAACATAGAGACATTCCACCTCTTACTAGCTACACTTATTAGAATCCCACTTCCTAGTTAAATATACAGATTGTTTTCTCTAAACTTAAAAGTTAGTCAAACTTACTTAAAAGTAGAATTTTAAATTAAAAGTTAGTTAGTTTAATGTTTCTCTAAACTTTTTTCAACTTAAAAAAAGTTACTTTTAAGTAAAAAGTAAGAAGTAGATAATACTTACTTTGTAAAAGTGACTTTTTTTCAAATCTACTTTTTGACCAAACAAATTACAATATTACCCCTATATTATATTCAATACTTTTATAAAACATATACTTTATAATCTTTTCAAGATTCAGCAACTTAAAAATGACTTAAAATTCAATTTTGAGAAACACTTTTAATGACTTAAAAATCGTTTTACAGAAATGCTTACTATTTATTTTTAAACTCCTTAAAAGTTATAACCACTTTTAAATTATAAGTCACAAGTCATAAGTTTCGAGAAACACCCCCATAACTATTACCGAGGTAAGTATGAGAAAAAAAATTAAATATATATTAATAATCTTTAATAGATAGATATAAACAAAATGAAAATTCTAAATAGAAAATTAAAAAAAGTTATTTAATCACTAACCAAACACCTCAAATTATTTAAAGATAAAATGAACAGCTGAAAAAGCTCTCGGTAATTCCACTTTATAATCCTTTTGTACGTAGAAAATATAGAAGGAAGGTGAAGTAAAGAATACGAATTTATGCACCCAAACAACATTTTTAAGACAGTGTATTCTTCCATTGAATGACACCCACCCCAATTATTATGTCATCTTTTTCATGATTTTCATTAAAACTATCTTTCATTACACCAAACTATACCCCAACTCCCAAAATCCAACTTTTATGCACGAAAAATGTATACCATTATGCATATATATTAATATTATTCAAACCATGTACTGAAATATATATCTACTTTCTACTCGGCGGCCAGTGCAGCAAATATTTCCCTATAACATCCTAGAATGGCCTCTTTGGCTAATATAAATATAGAGTACCAGTGTTTTAAAAGGCGCTGGGTTTTAATCGAGTGGTCAAAGATTAATCGGGGTCTAGGCGGGGATTAATCGGGGCCTAAGCGAACTTAGGTGCTAGTTGGCAAGGTTTAGACGCTAGGCGTAGTTAGGCGGCGACCCTCAAAATAGCACCTAGACTAGATCTATGCAGACCTAAGCAGGAACTTTTAAAACAGTGGTTCATATTGATGCAATTAACAGAATGGCAAGGCGACCTAACTTAATATTTTAAAATTACTATAGAGCATTGAAAATTTGAGGCTAAATATATATAATCTTTTATATTCATTCATCATTAACTTTTTCATATTCTTAAATAAATTTCTGATATTCAGACCAACAAATCATCATCTTCCACTACCAGCAGCCGATATGAAATTATAAGAGCAAATTATAATTGAAGTAAGCATTTATTATTGATACCCGGATGGCATCTTTATCAATCTCGAATCGACTTCGTTTTTCATAGGGTCTTCGGGTTCTTCGAGGTCTTTCGAGCTCCGTTGAGATTCCCGTCGAGTACCTACAAAACAAGGCTTGGCCGGGGTTCCGGCGAAGCTCCTCTGATGCTTAAGTTAGTTATTAAGATGGAGGAGAATGGGTATGTCTCTTGTGGGAGTTTCAAGTTACCTTTTGGAGGAGATTGACTTCTCTTTTATAGATAGAAAGTCATGATGATGGTAGCAAGTGAGCCTAGATGTAGGCATAGGTTTAGGGCGGCCTAACTAGGAGTAGGCTTAGGGCGACTTAGCTAGGAGTAGGCTTATCTTGACATCAATTATTAACGTGCAAAAGAAACATTATTGAATTCCACTCAAACTAGGAAACCAAAACGTCTACGCCATACAAAAGAAACAGTATGCAGTGAACATTTGGTCAATGACAATCATAAAACCTATTTACATATAATATCATATCAAGTTTTATGATTGTCAAGAATTTGAAAAGCGAAACTCAATACCTGCAGAAGGTAAGAATCGACTTAAAACCTATTTACACATAAAATCTTATCAAGTGTTAAGTTCATGAATCGAATAAATCAACGGAATCGGCTAATTCAGGCAGGCAATTGATTTAGATTCAATTCGCAGATTTGAATCTATTTCTGTGAACAAATTAAATCACAGGAAGTCGATCAACTGGTTAATACATAGTTGTAATGGGCTCAAAACTGAGGTTTTAGAGGGTCACTAGAGAGATGGAAAGGGAAACACAGAGACAACAATGAATGTAAGAAAAATTACCTAATCGTGATGAAAAACAATAGAAATTGAGATTTTGAATTGACTAATGTCAATTCTCTTGGTGAAGAAAAGTCTCTCCCTTTCTTTTTCTTCCACCATAGAATAGTATATTTTAAAGGCTTTAATGCATCAGGAGTTATTGAACTTGTCCTCAAACATCATTTTTTCCATGAACTTTCGAAAGTTCTAAATAACCTCCTTGGCCCTTGCAAATAGTACATCAGTCCCCCCTTCCCTTGGGGGTCAGCTTCTGATTAGTTTGATTTTTCAAAAATATTATTTTTTTGATTTCTCTCTCCAATCAATTTCTCACATGTGACATTAAGGGGAGTAAATTGGTGAATTTTTCACGTTATTCGAAACTTTTAAAAGTTCAGGGAGGGAAATAACATTTACAGACAAGTTCAAGGGACTCCCGTTTTATTCAACCTATTTTAAAATGGTTGAATGCATATGTAGCCCCTTGAACTTATCCTAAAAAATTTATTGGTCACCTAAACTTTCAAAAGTTTCTAATATCATCTTGAACTTGCATAAATTGCATCAGTTTACCTCATCAATATCACGTGTCAAATTTTTGTTGGTTTGATTTTTCAAAAATGTCAACTTCTCTCTCCATGCAAAAGCTAACAAATGACATTGATGGGAAACTGATGCACTTTTTGCAAGGTTAGCAATTCATTTGGAACTTCTAAAAAGTTAGGGGAATGATGTTTAGAGACAAGTTCAGCGGCTCTAAATGCATTAGGTCTTTCAAAACTGATTATAACATGAAAAAATCCTGTAAAACCAAAAAAGAAACTTTTTAAATACTCAAGCACACCTTTAAACCTTTCACAAAAGGTTTAAAGAGTGCTTACTTGGAAAAAACACTTAATGAATCATGAACCTAACACTTGGCAAGGCGCTCCTTAGTTCGTCAAGGGCCTCGCTCCTGAGGCGCGCCTAAAGCGCCTGCCCGTAGGATAACTATGATCATATTATGAATCCACTATTTCATAAAGGACAGTTAAAAGGATCCATTATAAAATAATCTAGAATCAATACACTGGCTATAAAAATTTCGTTACATACAACAAACATGAAACTTTTAATAGGATCCTATTTAAATCATCTTTCTAAGGTATATTTGAACAAATTATACTAAAGGTCCTTATAAAGCAACTTTAAGTGAATAGGGTCATGAAAATTGATTCCAAAGAAAATAAACGAAAGTATACACACGCACACAATGGTCATGGAAAACAATAAATCTACACACATATATAAATGTTATCTTTTGCAAAGTCGAATGTTTAGAGTTGGCATTAACAAGTTAATTACGAAAGAAGAGTTCTAGTGAGAAAAATGATTTCTTAAAGTACCCAATTATGCTAATTGTGCCATATATAAGGATGTTGAAATCAACTAAGCAACAAATAAGGCTCCTGTACTTTGTCATGATAGTCCCTAAACACAAATACAAGATTAGTGAAAGGCATTTGTATGCATAAAATTAGAAGAACTTAGTGAAGACATCCACATCTACCTTAACCAAGTAACTAAAACCTAAACCTAAGATTTAGAGTACTGTTGATTTCCAGAATAACATAGAGAAAGTGAATTTCAAAATATAGAATTCAAGGATCTAACATCAATTATAACCGATATAAGCTTAAGTCAATGGCATGACTATATAAGAGAAGATGAAAGTGTTACGAAAAGTGTTAGCATATATAGAAGCATATAAAATCACGCCGCTAAAGAGGGATAAAAGAGAAGCACCTGCTAAAAACCAGCATATAGAGAATGAGTAGCTTTGAGCATATCCGTTGACAAAGGAAGAGAGCATGCTTTTTTATAGCCAAGCGCGTCTCCTTCAGAGCATGCTCTCTCTCTTTGTCAACGGTTAATGACAAAGCCTAAAATTGTCATCTGCTGAACCTGCACTTGAACAAATGAGCATATAGTCAAAGATCCATCTCCAACAGGAATAAACAAAAGGAAAATTGATCGATTCCAACTATCATCCTTTACTTACCGAGAAAATATGCACAATGAATGCACAAGGAGCTCAAAAGCAACAGTTATCCAACCTGAAACATATTCAATCACACATATTAACTGACCAACTATTACAACATGTACATACAAAGCAAGCTCCAATTTGCTCCCAAAAAATAAACTTTGAAATGGCATTTGAACATTATAAAGAGTGTTCAGAAAGCAAATTTGGGGCACTCACCACGATTGAATTTGTTTTCAATAATCTTGAACAAGATTTGTGAAGTAAGCTATAATGATTTAGTCGGAAATGAATTCATGTCAGATATAATTACCATTTAGCTTTTCCATTTTCTTTTACTCTCTCTTCTTGCTCTTGATAAGGAGACATACCATGAACACTAATGAAATCAATATATCAACCTCCAATTTGAATTATTTTATGAATCATTTATTCGAAACAAGGGATCATACAGGACTGTTTATCGAATTCTAAAGATGCCAATAAAGTTTTTTCTTCAACAGAATTGGTTCCAGAAAAAGTGTAAAAAAATATAAAACACCTACTGAATAAGAAATACCTAAACTACCAAACTCAGTCTTCAAGCAAAATAGAAAACTATAAACTGAGCCTCCTGCCCTAAATAACTACAAATATTTTAAACAGATTTCATCAAGTTTGCAAGACTATATGATTAAAAAATACAGAAACAAACTGAAACATGCCAATCCATGAGTAAAACGCAGCAACTAATCAAGAAATATGAGTACACAACACATAGCAGACTTCATGCTCTTGTTACATGACTAGATTGCACAGTCCAAACTCAAATAAAGACCCAAATATTTAGAAACACAGTAAGCATATATATATCACAAACTAGATCTTCAAAGAAATTTCACTTCAGTAGAAATTTTCCTCACAAATCTTAAACTAAACCCAGATCTTGCAAGCCAGCCAAAAAATTACAAGGCTAAATGAAAAGAGCAGCAACCTTCTCAAGCTTTATATATAAAAAAATCTCCAACTCATCCATTGAGAAGGAAGAAACCCAGAATAACCCATGAAAAACTGTTTGTTGGAAACCTAATTTAGTAACCATGGTACATAGTTACAAGTATGCTAAGATCTACAAAGCTTAGCAAGCATAAAATACAAGGTTAACAGGAAGCTTCCCAAGTCAGAATTCGGTACAAACTGGCGAATTGTGCAGAAAACAACTGATCCCAAGAACCAGATCTGAACCCAAACACAATAATATTTATTAAACCCCAAAAATTCCCTAAGATATGCAAACTCTATTTCACACGAAAGAGATAAAAAAAAAAAATAAAGATCATAAAAAGGGAACCAAAGCTTGGGGGCAAAAGGAAATTAAAAGGAAAGCGAAAATTTTCCAAACCTTGCTTGCATAGATTTTTAAGAAGCCGATCGGATAATTTGGTGAAGTTTTTAGAGATAGAATTTAAAGGATGAAAAGGAAAGTACAAATTTCATATCAACCTCTTTTTCGACAAAATAAAGGCCCCACTGAAAACGGACGGTGATATGATTATCCACGTACTGTAGATAAGTCGTACTCTATTGTTCTCTAGGGCATAACAACAAATAACGCTGTCCCTAAAACCCTCCATATATACTTTCCTTTCATTATTGTGGTAAATAACTGATACAAATAGCTTTATATATATTTTACCAGATAGAGTTAAGTTTGTGTAACCTTCTCAGGGTCCAAACTTTTTTTAAATTATTGTTAGGTGCGATAGATAAAAGTGAATATCAATTGAATAAGTTCAATTCATCCATCATGTTCTATTATACTTTAAATTAATTCAATCTAGTTTAATTTAGTACAATTTGATTTGAATAATTCAATTCATTTCAATTCTATCCTGTGTACTAAAGAAATGAAGCTTAATTCTTGATTTTTATTCAAAATCAAATTTAACAAAAAAAAACAACAAATATCATAGTTAAAATCGTGGTCCCTTAATGAATTAAATGCATGACTACAAAATTCGATTAAAAATAAAAGAAATTTTAATTTTAAAAAATATCGAGTTAATGTGATGTACGTTATCTTCTTTTTTCAAATTAATTTGCAAACATCACAAATTTCATTAAGTTTACAAGACTATATATTTTAGTTTATTGCTGTATACAATAATATATTATTAAAGGATTAAATATATTGTTAATGGGAACTCAACTGCTAACCTAATAAAGTTTTACTATTTTGATCGATTTATTGAAAAATTTGATGTTTTAAATCATTTTTATCCATATGAGAACTTGAAGTGAGTTATTTTAGTTTATTTTAAGATGTTTCATATGGACTTGTAAAATTATGAGAGATATAAAATGAGTTCTCACTTACATGAGAGAAGTGGTCCAATGTCGATTATAGTGCGAATTGTCTGAATCCCCTTATGCGTGAGCGATAAAACCCATACTCGGAACATTTTATTATTGTTCCTAAGAATATAATATATTTTTTATTTGAAGGATATTTTTTGACACATGACTTTTAAAATCTTTTATTTTTAATTGATGGTTTTAATTACCATTTATTCTCAACACCTAATTCAACAATAATAATTAGTTTAATGCTAAAACATTTACTGCTTACATGCCTAACAAATATATTTCAACCGTCATATTTTATTGGCTATATAATGCTACTTTGAATTACTACCTATCATTCTTATTTTCTCAATATATACATAACATCTCTGTTCTTGAGTCATTTTTGTTTATATAAAGGTGAAGGGGTGGTTCAATCCTCGAAGAAACTATCGAAGTATCCTTTGACAAGAATGACTAGTACGGCATCACTTTTTTGACACTACTGCTTGCTCTTTTTGTTCTTCAAGTTCAGTTCGTGTGCCAGAATTCAACATCCATTTCAACAAACGTTGGCTTCTTGTTTTATTCAATAAAATCAATCAAAAGATGTAATATTCATTAGCAATATATTTTAAACCTCTATATTTTCCATATTCTAGATATACGAACAGACCATACATTAAATATACATTTTTTAAAAAAGTGAGCAACAACTAAATCATGCGGGACCAAATTCATTTGCAAAAGTATTTACCAAACAATAAGCTGATATACATTAATAAGGGATTTCAAGATGGTTGAAATACACAGAAAAACAAGTTAAAAATAAAGTCTACTTGACAAAGTAAGGAAGGTTAAGACCATAAAGAAGGAAATAAGCCCAAATAACACCAGAAATGCCACCAAAAAAGAATCCACCGGTGAACTTAGACCATCCATCAGCAGTTTGCAACTGATCAGGCTCCTTTTTCCGGCCAGTCAAAGTCAAACTCGGCGCAGTCGAAGCTTCTCCTTCCCCGAACGAAGCAACTCCATACATTGTCATGCAAATGCTGAGAATCACTACAAGCCCGCCAGCTGCCAAAGATCCGGCAGCTCCAGCAACCTCGGTGTTCCTCAATGGCCCCGCTTTCACAAACGGCCCCACGAGCAGGAACCCATGTGCCAGACCCACTTCGATGCCTCTCAGAAGTGGGCTTACAGCTGTTCTGTAGGCTGGTAAGTTGGATAGGTACCATGCTACCAATGGACTTGATGTCACTGGTGTTTCTAGGCTTCCTATGAATGGGTCTCCGTTGATTGGTTGGATCACTTGGTATGTTGGCTGCACTTATTCAAATATTGGAACCTTTATAATGTCTTACTCTGTATATGTTAGTCTAAACTTAATAAGGTTTCCATTTTATTATATGCTTCTTCGTTTCGTGACATTATTAAAAAAAAGTTTCAATTTTGTCACATGCTTCTTTCGTTTCACTAAATTTTCCTATTAGTTAACGATAATGGAAAAGTATACAGAAATCGGGTATTTAATTCTCATCTTCCGCATGTAGGACATGTGTCCCAAAATCCTTGTTAAATGGTATAATTTTCCAATATTTTAATTCATTTTAAGACATACCATATCCTGCTTGGGACATTGGTATTAAAATCCTGACTATTTTCCTCAACAATGACTTTTACCGTGCCTGCCCCGATATGAGGCCTAAAAACATTTTAATATTTAATGTAGAAAAAGTAAAAGTAAATTTAAATGTATTTTTTTCATTTGAATAGGACTCTGAATGTTTTTAAAGACATGTATATTTACTACTCATTTAGTTCCTTCAATTGTGTCTTTCTTGTAAGATAGTTGATTAACTATTTTATATATCTTATTTTATGTTTACTCAATAAATTCAATATATTGTTTTATATACAATTTTATACAGCTAAAAAAAATATTAGGACTAGATAGATCTGATCTTTACTTGACACATAATGAATCAAAAGTCATAACGTCAACAATTCAATATGAGTTAACTGTGTAACCAAGTTTATCATAAGAACTGAAACTTCTATAAATTTACAGTGACAGCTATTGTGGTCTAAATTCAGAAAAACATTGATGCAATGGGCTAAAACAAAACTGACCTTATCAGATTGAATGGCCTTGACAGTGAAGAGAGAAGTCCTCTTGGAAGGGGAGACTCTGAAAGGGGAACCAGAAATGCCCTTAGGAACGGCAAGACTCTTTGTGAAAGAAGTGGCAAAGCTGCTCTTGAGCTGGCTCGCCATTGCTGAAGCTGAACCTGCCATTTTTGTCAAACAAAACTATTCTGCAAAAATTATGCACATATGAAATATGTAATGGTTTCTGACACAAGTATCTGTTGCTTACAAACCTGTGGTTGTCCTTGATGAGGTGTCAATCTTTTGTGATTTTCATTGGATGATCTCTTTTATAAACCTTATCCCCATCTTATCCATTAGCCCTCTTATTTCAATTTATTTTCTTTTTTAATAGAGTAGATTTGAATTATTATATCCTTCACGAGAAAAAAATTCCCATGTGGCCAACCTTCTCCTCGTTGAAAAAATTATCAAATATCATTTTTAATAAAATAAAAATTGAAAAAACAGAAAGGTAAATTAATAATTATTAAAATATAATATAATGTGATACTTGACAGTTTTTTGAATGGAAAATAGGGTTGGGAATATGGAATTGGGACAGGTTCAACATAGATTTTTTTGGGGAATTTTGTTGGGACAATGTCATCGATGCCTTTTCTTTTAAAATTATTTGATAAATTGTTAAAAACAAAGTTAAGCATTTAGAAAATAACTTTAGTGAACTTATAAAAAAATGCATACAAAGTTAAACATTTAGAAAATAACTTTAGCGAACTTATAAAATAATGCATAGGAAGAAAGTCTTTTTAGATTTTATGATATAGTTGGTTTGTCTATTTTGGTCTGTGCCACGTAGTTATATATTTTTCCATGTTAATAGAATTTATTACTTGTTTTATCAATATGCCATGGAATTTGTTAAGTATTTGGATTTTGTCTCCTAGATACTATATTAACATTATTATTATTTGTATTAAAATGACTAAAAATGTAATAAAAAATTGGGTAAATTTAAGAAAAATACCTTATAATTTTACTCATTTACAAAATGGGTAGAAATTTTTTTTTGCAAAAAAGAGTTCGACCGTTATTGGCTTGTGTCCGTGGGCAAAGAAGGTAAATTAAAATTTGCTAATATAAAAAGCCAACTTAACAAAATTAAAATCAATTACGACTATGTCTTCCCCTTATTTGGTTCACTTCCAGTCCATTTTCTTGCTTAAAACTCTGCTTCTACTACAGATTTTAATTTCAGAATTTCTTCCTCCCTTTTTGCAGCTACATCCATTGCACTAAGTAATTGCAACTCTAAATTCTCAACTTTCATTTCACTTGAAATTAACTCAGCTTTACATATCTTCAGTTTTGCTAAAAATTGATGCCCAAACTCTATTCCCCTTTCACAAATCGGCTTCAGGTCATACTAGGAGAAAAAATTGCAGGCGCCAAACTCATCGTATCTTCCGCGGTCGAAAAATCTTCTCCCTATATTGTGTTGAGTCTTAGCTGTTCTCATCGGACCTTGAAGCCCACAATAACATCTACATCTGGAAACAGAGATTGAGCTTGAAGATTGTGAAAAAGATGAACTCATAATTAGGGTTTCACGATTTGAGAATTTTGTAGGGATTGTGTAAGAGATACTTCAAATCAACACTAGATTAATGAGGGACAACAAAAATAAGTTGAATTAAGAAAAGGAGAAATTGAATGTGATTAAGAATACAGATTGGAAAGTGAACCAGAGAAAGGGGAAGAGATATTGACGAAATTGGTTTTAATTTGGTTAAGTTATTGAGAATAATTTGGCATTTTATATTAGCAAGAATTTGATTTATCATCTTTGCCCTTGCACACGTGTATAATAATTGACAGATTCAAGCTATTTTCCTTAGTTTGCTAATGGTACAATTCTTTGGATCCCCAGCACTGGACTTAACAGGGTAAAGTATTAATTCCTTGATTGGTTGATGGTTCATTATAATATTATAAGATATAGAGTATAATATGATCTTATAAAATTCTATAAATGATATAATATGATATTATTTTTCTTTGAAACATTAGTTTACTATAAGGAAAACCATCAAGATTCACCCATCCATGCTTTATAAAAAACCCAAGAAAGAATCGTGGCATAAAAGTTGGAAACTTGGAATCATATCGAAATGAAATAAGCATGATACAAACGAGGGCTTAACAAAAGGGCCTTAAAATGTATTGATCGGTATTATCAATACGTACCGTACCACCCAATTTTACTGGTAAAATCACGTATCGTTACCGACTCTCACACGGTTCACTCAAAATAATGATACATGTAAGGTACGAATATAACTTATTTAAATTATAAAAATAATTACAATAATAATTTAAAAAAACATTTTAAAGACATGATAGATATCAATATATTTTTTAGATATAAATTGCATTTTTTGTGAATTAATTGTCTTATAGCTACATTGATTAAACATTTGTAGTGTTATAACACCGCGTACCAATAAGTTTATTGGTTTAATACCATCGGGTCTCGTTTGGTTGGCTGAATGAAATATAATAGAATAGGAAATGAATGCAAAAACGTCAAATATGATACATGAGTCCAACGTTAGAAGGAATAGTTATTCCTAGTTTTTATCAGAATCACGAAATAATTATACCTTCGAGGAATAGCTATTCCGTGATTTTCATGGAAATTAAAATATGATATTCCCACCGATATCGGAATCATGCAATTTTCTACCTAATACGCCAACCAAATGAATGTGCATGTGAACAGAGAGTTGTGAAACGACGCCGTGTGGTATCCAAAATAATAGGTAAATGGAGGGTTGGTAAGAGTAGTGTAACAGCAGAGCTGAGGGAGGGAGGGAGTTGCTGAGCTATAAGAAAAACCCTCAACAATGGCACTGCGCATTCTGAAGCTGCCATTTCTCTCACGCTGTTGTAATTCCGACTTCACTTTCTCATCCAAATCATTTTCATCTCAATTTCTCGGTACACCTCTATATCTATTATTTCATCTTCAGTTCGAATTTAGTCTCTCTTTTCATTGACGCCTTTTCACTAGCACTTGTGAATTGTTCCATTTCAGGACAACTTCGCTCTGTCCATTACTGTATTTTTTTGTGATTTTTTTTCCTGTTTCTCAGTTAGATGGGTGAAACCAGAACTCCATTGTTCCTCCAGAAGTTTCGCTGTTGCAAAAGCAGGAAAGATTCATATACCTAAAAAGTAAGCTGTTCTATGCTTACTTTCTAACTTTATTATTATTATTAATTCTATACATTCCTATGTATAACTTTTAATTTCGTGACTCGATTCGGTGTTGCAATTGCCATGTCTTTGTTAAGTGTTAGCATCATTCTGGCATAATATTTTGATTTTACTGTTGATACCTACTGCTTCAGCTATGTCAATGACCATATTCTTGTTTTTAAATCATCCATTTAGTATAAGCCTTAACGTAGATTCATATTAGCACATCTGCAATGACGAGGGATCTTTGATTTGATCAATTGTTCTAAGTGAAAGTTATTTTATGCCATTTTGTTCAAAATCAATATATTGGGAGTACTACCTAAACGTCGTATTCATTGTACCATCTTCTATTATTTTACACTATGCTGTTCTTCTTTTAGGAAAAGGAGGCTGGATGAAGTATGTCTTGAAAGGTTCCAGCAATACAGTCGGACATTTATACAGTCCTGGATTTTGCAAGGTTGGTTTGTAGAATTTATCTGCTATTCTGTTGCATGCTGAACATTGAAACCATGGCATTTTAATCTTTTCTGAACTGGATTTGCATGAATAGTTTAGTAATAGTATGCACATATTCATTGTAAAGTGCAAGCTTCTACCTTTTTTGAGGATATGCCTCATATTTTACCTCCTTTTTTCTTTTGCCATTAATTCTAAAAATATGTATGCATGTTTTTCTTTCTGATTACCATACTTCGCACTAACCATTACCTTTATGTGAGTTTGTCTTACCGAATGCTGTACCTGGACACAGGTACCATATAATATTAGTGTAATCTGGAGCCAAAATTTCTCCTGAATTCCTTGCCAAGAAGCATTAGAATTTCATATTTAATGTTGTGCGTTCTTTCACAGGAAAAGTATTTGTGGATGGTAAGGTGGTGAATAAAGCAGGCACACCCGTGTCAGACAAAGCTGTTGTAGAGATAAAGGCTGAAGTTCCTAAATATGTATGTAGGTGAATACTGTGCCTGAAAGAGTCTCCATCTACATTAAATTCAAACTTGTCTCCAGTGAGTCTTAATGAGCTAAATAAAATCAGCTTCATTTTTTACTGCTGATGCAGAGCAGGATACAAGTTAGAAGCTGCAATTGAACATTTCGGTGTTGATGTGACCGGAAAAGTTGCTCTTGATTCTGGGTTGTCAACTGGAGGATTCACTGATTGTTTGCTTCAGTATGGTGCTTCATTTGTTTATGGAGTTGACGTTGGTTATGGACAGGTGCATTGAATCTTTTCTATCTTATTTCCTCTCTCTCTCTCATAATTCTAGAGAAGTTATTGAAGTCTTACTCATATATGTTATTGCATTAGAGTAATTTGCATTGTAAGTATAATCTTGTTGCTAATTTGATCAGGTGGCAGACAAAATTCGGCTAGATGAACATGTAAGTGTAATGGAAAGAACAAATTTAAGACATCTCCCTGGACTCCCCCAAAAAGTTGATTTGGTGACGCTAGATCTCTCGTTCATTTCTATGCTCCTCGTGTGTATCTTACCCTCTTTATTCTTTGATCTAAAATCTGTACTTTCTGGCGGTGTTTTTTTTTGGTAACTGTCTATGTAATCGGTAAAGGTCATGCCTGCTGTTGTTAATGTTATGAAAGAAGACGCGGCACTAGTCACCCTGATTAAGCCCCAATTTGAAGCTCGCAGATCACAAGTAAGAAACTGATGTTTGTGTTTCTGACTAATGATTGATCTGATCAATTGTTGAGTAATGATATGGAACTGAAATTGTAGTGCACTACTGTACTTGATTCTTTTGCGACTTTAATTGCCTTTTTTTACGTATTAAAGAAAAGTTGCCTTATTTTAATTGAGGCTGGTGAAACTGGTTGGCAATTATACTAGTTAGGAACCTTGTAGCTATAGATATGTGTTTCCTTTTCATAATGCTCATGTGAGTGGTTATTGGCAAATAAGCTCTCCCACCTCCGAGGAGTTGTCAAACATATCAGTAGAAGTTTGGAAATGAAAAATAATTGTTACTTATTGCAAACTTGAATCATATGGTATTCTTTCAGGTGGGAAGTGGCGGAATCGTAAGAGATCCCCAAGTTCACCAAGAGGTATGTATTTTTCTCCTTCAATATCATAAAGAAGGCATTTCTTAGATAAAGTAGTTACATCCGTCTTGGACCAATCTATGCTGTATTCCTATTATGACCTTTCAAACAACTTATAAATATCACTTCATGTATGTACTGATTATGTTGCAGGTTGTTGATAGAATTATAAATGGGGTGGAGAGCTTTGGATTTAGCAGCAAAGGGTGGATTGAATCTCCTTTAAAGGGTGCTGAGGGTAATGTTGAATTTCTAGCATACTTCATCCGTACCATTCAGAAAAGTACTGAATAATCATGAGTTGCTTCCTCCCCGAATGTGGCTTGAACGCAATGATCACATATATCTTCTTGTACATCTCAGCAAGGCACTATTTACGCTCTTGATTTTTATGAATCTCAGGCAACTGAAATTCACTCAAGTAGTGTCGAAGGCACAAGAAATGAAGAAAATATTGTAATTTACTGCAATTTTTTCATAAGTTGGCATCTTCCTTGTGTTTGTCTTTCGGATCACAAGTCTCTGTATTCATTTTATCTGTAGAATTATAATTTCACAGAATATTGTTGAAAAAAACCCCATTCCGAAAAGTGACATTCAAATGGAGTTATTTAGGACTCCCAAGAGAATTATCTATGCTATTTTATAATAGATTTGTGAAATATGAAAAAATTGAGGTATTAGTTTATCAATTTCTTCAATCATTTTGGATTTAGTCCATTCGTTTTTACACCCGAAGCATGACAATCAAGGTCATAAAGATCGTTATGGTCATTGTTGACCATCTCGATAGGAGTCTTAAGACCAACCACCTGGCCAACAACTGAGAACCAGGATACCAGATATAGTTGGATTCTGTTTTCAGGCATTGCAGCATGTCCAAGGAATAGTAACTTCATCCATTCACTGGTTCCACATGGATGTAGCTTGTACCAAGGCCTGTTCAACCATGGATGCTCCTGAAATTCACATTTGTTAGTACTCCCACATCCACAACTTTAAAAGAAAAATCTAGAAATGTGGGGTTGTACAATAATGGCAAAAATGCCACCTTATTTTTCAAAAAAATCACTCTATGGAATTCAGTTTACATAATTATAGGTTATATATTGGGTTTTAGAGGTTTGCCCAAATGCTCCTGATAATGATCAAGATTCAAGGCATGCATATTAACAGCCAAAATACAAACTGTTATAACCAGCATTTGGGTAATTTTCTAGGGAACAACGAACGCCATTCAATTTCAAACACCTACACTGAAAATTCAGCTTTTGTTTTTAAGAATCTATATCAACTGCTATCATATATTTCCGATACGAGTGCCAATGATATGAAAAAGGAAATGAAAGAAGTGAAAAACTACCTCCTGCGTTATGAAAGTCCATTTTGATTCCAGCAACACCTTTGAAGAGCAAGAAGGAAGATCTGTTTCAATGTCATTCAGCTGCAAAGGGCGTCCATCTACAAATAACATTAAATTCAGAATACTTAGAATAGAAGAACACTTACACCCTAATGCATAAAGTGTGGTAGCCAATGTTAGAATTCTCAATTGTGAAGTTATCATTATAAACTCAACGAGAAAAACTGAACAAGGACATACCACTGCAATAACCCCGAAAATAAAGCACCGGAACCTTATACGAAGCACTGTAGACTATATGGAAATCATAGAAATGAACAAGGACATACCACTGCAATAACCCTGAAAATAAAGCACCGGAACCTTATACGAAGCACTGTAGACTATATGGAAATCATAGAAATGAGCTCGATGCTGATCATTATGAACCTAGCAAGAAGGAACCGACGGTTCAAGTAAATTTCCTGGTTGAACAAACTCTACCAGCACAAACAAAAACATGCAAAATGGTTTCGTAGAAAGGTATACCAACGTGGCATCATCAATTCCCTCTAGCATCTCAGACAGACCTGTATCTTCAGCAAGATTATCCTGTTTGAAAGCATTAAAACATGAATTTTGACAACACTACAAACTAATCAATAGCACTATTAGATTATCATTAAGACCAGACCTCAATTGGTTTTATCAGGCATATTTTCTCCAGTGATAAGTATCCGTCCACCTTGAAAGGGAGATTAAAACATTCCATGAAAAGGCTAAACACAGAACATTACTATTTCAATTAAATCTAGAAATGTTCACAAACTTGTGGAGTAATGAAGGATTGTTTCTTGCTGTTCACCCAAAACCAAGGAGGGGAAGAAGAGTTAGCTTGCTTCCATTTCTCGGAAAAAGCATGAGCAGCAACACTAAAATCATTTAGCGAGATAGTTCCATCCCAAGAAGATACATCCATGATTTGCCAACTCGGAACTAAAAGAAAGAGGATAATCTCAATTACAAAATAAACCTAGAAAAAACAAAGTAAACTCAAACGAGTCTACTACTATAATTTGTATCCCTTTTTCAGTTTTTCTTATCTTATTCGCTTTGTCTAAGAACTTGTTTTATAACAATTTCAACATAGAACAAAAGGAGGTATATGAATACTGTTCTTTTGTAACCACTAATAATATAGCCCAGATCAATCGTGGTAATATGATATCGTTGCTATCTATTTTGCAACTTCATTTATGATAGTTCATCCTCTTATGTCATTCATCTATAAAATACATCAAGCAAGAAACTTCTTTGGCCTAATTATAATATTTGTCTCTTGAACGACTATTCGAGCTTCTCTGAAGCATATTGTTTTGCTTGTTGCTAGTGATTTGAGACAAGATAGATCTAATCAATCTAAAATACATACTAAAAAGATTCTTGAGCCAAAATATCGAACAAGTAAAACCACGTATAATTTCATAATCTGATTTTCAAATACCAGATCAACAATTGTTGCTTCTAAAACAAAACTAAATTTGAAACAGATAAACAAAAAAAATAAAATTACAAAGAAAACATGATCTAAAGCATCAATCGATCGTATGTAGGGAATCTGCTACACTGAAAAAAAAAATTAGGTAAAGCAAGTATCAGATGCAGCAAACCAAATCGTAATATAGAACTCCACGGCAAATACAAACCTAAAGTAGTAGACTAAGAACAACAAAAAATTAGTAAAGATAAAAAACAGATTCGGTGCATTAATTATAGCATTGATATTGAACAGCCCAATCATATATTAATTAAGCAAAAGGAACAGTGACAAGTGAATACCGATTTCAGCGGTGAGTCAAACAGGGGGCAGATGAATTGGTTAATTGAGGACGAAATTGATGAAAAACCGGACGATCTTTGCAGAAGAAAGAAGCGTTTGCTAAGAGCAAAATGACCGATTTGAAGGCATTGTACAATTTGATTTTGAAATATACATAAGAAGGAAAAGATGAAGTTGAACAGTGGGACTGTGTTATGAAGGGTGATATGGTCCAAATTTAGGAGCCAAAATCTGGTAAATCCATAAAAAATCTTGATTTTAAAGCACAATCTATAAATGTTTCTCTATGGATTGCATTGTTATGAAAAGAAATAATTGGCACAGATGCTGTCAATTTATGTATGTAAAGAAAATCATTATCTGGACTTGCTGGCTCAAATAAAGACCAAATTTCATGCTTTCGGGTACTACATTTACCTCTAAATATTTGTAACTTTTTTTTTTGTCTTTAAACCATAACAAAATAACACATGGCTAATTTCAAAGTAACATTACTTCATTGTTCTAGTCTTTTTCTGATATTCACTTTCGTTTTGTTCAGTGTCTCTGCTGATGAAGATAGACAAGCAAAAATACTCAGATATTTTTTTTGTATTTCAACTCAATTTTTCAACAAATACCAACGTGTATGGTGGCGGTGCCAAGACCTAGAGTTGGGGGGGTCAAAATTGTCTAAAAAGTTTTTTGGAAGAAGCAAAATTATTCTGAAAACATTGATCTGATAACAGATAAAAGGATTAGCGGCTATAATATTTACCATTTTCTAGCGCCGGGGGGTCAGGTGTCCTCCAGGACCCCCCGGCGCCGCCCCTGATCGTGTATGATTATTCAAATCTTTTTTGTTTGTGCAGCTATACATAGTGTAAATGGGATCACTTCCTGTAGATTACTCCCCATCATCTTACTTTACTTGATGGAGTTGTAAAGAGCAGGTACTGTGTCATCGATATTATGTTCTCATTTTCCCGTTTCTTTTATTTTTGTTTATATAATTATATCTTATATCCCGTGTTTCCAGATTGACACGGAATTTGTTGGTTAGAAGTTATGGAAGGAGCTTCAATGGATTTGCTGCTCTTCTCTCTGATTCTGAGGCAAAACAGCTACAAAGTAAGTTTCACAACATTGTAAACTTTTTCTCCTGCAATAAAGGTCTCGTTCTTTTCAACTTCTGAAAGTTGAGCTGAAATTATTTCAATATAAATTTATAACTACACATAGCTGAATCTAACTGTACTTAATTCAATATAAATTTATAAATACACATAGCTGAACTTAACTTAACTGAGCTCAATTAAATTGTAATGGAAGAGAATAGGACCTAAGTCGTCATTTTGATATGTTGAATGAAACACTCTAGGCTCGAACGAAGTGATCTGGGTCTTCCCAAGCTTAACTTACCAGCTACAAATTGCCGAGTCCTGGAGCTTTTTGGGTTTGGAGGAGGAGACTACACATCAAAATCGTAGTCCCGAGAGTAATATTATCATTGGTGTTTTAGACAGTGGAATCTGGCCGGGATCACAAAGCTTCAGTGGTGAAGGTTATAGTCCTCCTCCTAACAAGTGGAAAGAAAGCTGTGAAAGCGGTCAAAATTTCACATGTAATAAGTACTAATAATTTTCTTTTATGCCCTACTCTCGTTACAAGGGATGTCTCTGAAATCCCATTTCAAAAATTATTATTTTCTATTATTTTAAAATTTAATGCATGATTTACTTTCTTAAATTTGGTTTTAAAAATCGAAGTAACTCCCTGAATTTAAAAAAACACATATAAACCCTCAACTTGTAAAAAACATTAATTTGCCCCCTAAATGACATGTATCACTTAGTTTGGTTTTTCAAATATATCATTTTTCTCTCTCCAGTAGAAGTTGATACATGAAAATCAGGAGCAAATTAATGTATTTTTTACAAGTTGAGGAGGAAAACCGGTACATTTTTACAAGTTTAAGGGTAAGAATACCCTTTTAAAATTTAGGAAATCATTTAACTTTTGAATCAAATTAAAGGGACAACTTTGCACCAATCCTTGTTTCAGTAGATTTTGAGATATGGAGGAGAAGGACATACAAACACCCGGTCCTTATTATAATTACATTTAATGATCCGATTATCATCTGCTTTTTGACAAATTTGACCAAAGTATATATTCCGAATTGCAGCAACATAATTGGAGCTCGATATGATACAGCATCGAATCCCGAAACTAATTAAGCAAGAGACGAAGACGGTCATGGAACGCAGACGGCATCGAAAACAGCTAGGAATAAAGTGAAAGACGCAAGTTTTTTGGGATTGGCAAGAGGTGGCGTGCCTTCTGCTAGGATTGCCGCCTACAGAGTTTGTCGATTGTTTGGGTGCGGACATCCTAGCTGCATTTGACGATGCCATTGCTGACGGAGTTGACATTATAACCATTTCCGTCGCGGCAGCTCAATATTCCAGTGATGTAATTGCAATCGGAGCTTTTCATGCCACGGAGAAAGGAATACTAGTTTCTCAATCTGCGGGATATGAGGGTCCTTCTGAAGGATCTGTTGCAACCGTTGCCCCGTGGCGGCAGGCAGTACCAACCGCCCATTCATCGACAAAGTTATTCTAGGAAACGGGAATGAACTAACAGTTTATATTAATATTGGATTTTGGATAAAATTTTTAATATTAATTTAAGTTGGCTCATGATAGATATATAAGTTTATGAACTTCATCCGAATCTTACGATTCACAATTCGCAAAATTTGGATTTCGATTCTCGATATCAATATCTCATGTGAAATCAAATCGTTTTCTTTGATTTTGGTTTCATAGACGAATAATTTAATGGATACACTGATACAGGAAAGTTAAGTCAACTCTTTTGATCTAAGAGGTGAACAATATCCTTTAATACATGGAATCCAAGCAAGAAAAGCATACTGCCCAGAGGTACTTGCTGCACCACATCATAATAAACAAGAAAATGTGTTTAATTATGTCTTCAAATTTTGTGGCACTTAAGGTCTTGTGACAGCAACTGTCTAAACGACAGTCTGGTGAAGGGAAAGATTGTGGTTTTTGAAAGTGATACGGGCCTTGATGAGTTGGTGCGGTCGGATCTATCATACATAGCAGCGGCCAAGATGACATTTACTCTGTTCCGTTACCCGCAGTTAGTTTAAAATTAAATGTTAGAGATTTTGGTGCTTTGCAAAACTACTTGAACTCCTCAAGGAATAATCTTTTCGAAACAAATCTGTTTACGAGATTTATTTATTTGCTTCTAGTGGCAACAATATTGAAAAGTGAAGAGATTAAAGATTCTAGGGCGCCTATCATTGCTTCAAGGGCCTAATCTTGTTGTTGGAGATATTTTGAAGGTAAATAAAACAACATGCATCTGAACAATACAACTAGATAAAGTGCTGGATCCAGGCATAGGTCAGAGGTACAACGACCAAGTGCACGATTATTTATATGTATATAGCTTTAAACATCCTTTCGAATGCATTCAGTGTAATGAGTTAATATTACAACTTAAAATTAAAAAAAAAATCGAAGAGTTTCATTAAAAAAATTGATCAGATTTCTTAATTTCGCTTAAGACCCCCGAAATATCAGGATCGGCCCTCAAACACATTTATAAATAATGCAGCCAGATATAGTGGCGCCCGGTGTTGATATATTGCCTGCATATACTCCTACTACTCCGACAGCAACAAAACCTCAAGACAAGCGGAGAGTTAACTATAACATCATATCGGGAACTTCAATGGCTTGTCCCCATGCAGCTTATATTAAAACATTTCATCCAAATTGGTCTCCTTCGGCAATTAAATCTTCCATTTTGACTACCGGTAATTTTCAGTCATTCTAATTCTCTTTCCGAGAAATGAGCTCATAATACACATTACTTACGTGTATTCCAATGTTTTTGTAGCTCTTCCTATGAATTCTACCAGAAACTCGGGCACGGAATTCGCTTATGGTTTCGGAGGCATTAACCCCTTAGGAGCTATAAATCTGGGACTCGCTTACGATGCACAAAAAGCAGACTACTTAAAATTTCTTTGTAGCATTTCTTGTCCTCGAAGCGATAAGAAGGCATCACCGCGAGATTTTAACTACCCTTCTCTGACGGCTCAAATCCCGGCTAACAAGCCTTTTAATATAAGCTTTCCAAGAATAGTCAGCAATGTTGGTTTTCCTAACTCGGAATACAAGGCAGAGGTTTCAACTACATCTAAACTTGCAGTTCAAGTGGTGCCGAATGTTTTGTCGTTCAACTCCGTTAATGAGAAGAAGTCTTTCACTGTAACAGTTATGGGTGGAGGTTTGACCAATAATCAGTCCGTGACTGCACTTTTTTCGTCGCTTGTTTGGTCCGATGGGAGACATATTGTGAGGAGTCCGATTCTTGTTTATACATATAAACCACAGTAGTTATGTTATGTTTTGTTTAAATTATGTTCGTGTAATTAGTTTAATAAATATTATCTTTATTTTACCTTAACTGTGTGTCGAGAAAACTCCGGCAACATACCATTTTGGAGTTTTCTGTCCGTTTCGTAAACAAAACTACAAAAAACTAGGACAAGATGTTTCTGGGACAATTTTCACGATTAAGGAAAGATGGAAACTTGTTTCCTTAATTATTGGAAAACGTCAACAATTATTGGAACTTGGAAAACTCAATTTAGATTTCATTACCGGAACCAACTTCCAAATGTATTTAAACACAAAATATATAACCCCTCAACCATCGTAAAATTTTATTTCATAAAACCCCTCTTACCATTTACATGTTTACATAATTACAATTCATAAATAAATTATTACATTCCCCGAAACTTTATTATCTTCAATAATCTATTTTACGAACTACTATAGTAAGAATAACTTTGTTTTTGGGCAATCTATTTTGTGATTTACGTTCTTTTTAGTTTGTCATATAAATTATAAAAATTTTCTTATTTTACTAATTTTCAAAAAATTTGAATTAGAACCAAGATAATTCATTACTGAGCAAAACAATTCCAACAGTTACTTTCCTGCAACATTCACAATGACACAAAATTAAAGCTTGGAAACTGAGCTCTTCAAAACCAGATTCCCTCACCTTCATCTTGAAATACTCCCTCCGGTACCTAATATTTGTCGTTTTAAACTTTTTACTTTGGTTCCTAATATTGTCATTTTAAAATATCAATGCATTTTTTGATAAGATTTTCCTAATATATCCTTGTATTAATTAGGAAAGAGATTAAATGTAGATTAATTTATAAGTTAGTAACTAAGAAAAGAGATAATTTTGTTATAAAGTAAAATGAATAAATTAATCATTTTATAGTGCATTAAATATCTTATTGATTTTGACGAAAAATCTAAAATGATAAATATTAGGAACCAGAGGAGTATAAACTAATTAAGTCAAATCCAATTATTTTCTCTTACAATTTAAAATCATGTCTTCATAAATCATCTTTGGTTATGAGGGCAACTTGAATGGTTTTTCATTTTAGGGAATTCCTTGAAATGGGGAATGTTCAAAGTCCAACCATTCTGATATGGTATATCCTTAAAATGGGTATCCTCATATAGGGGAGAGTAAAAGACCAAAAAAATCGAACCGAATCGGCGAACCGGACCGGACCGAACCGAACCGAACTAATTTGGTTCGGTTCTTGGTCCATATATGGGAATAATTTGGTTTTCGGTTCGGTTCTCGGTTTTTGAAAAAAAAACTTGAACAAACTGAGAACCGAACCTAATTAAAATCATATATAAATTAATGTATTTTAGATCATATACAATGATTTGTCAGTTTGTCTTTGGACCGGTACTTTTAATTTATGTGATTTATTAATTTATGGGATGATGCTCTTAAGTTTCATTGGATGGTTGCATTTGATTCTTATATTATATTTTGAAATTAACATTAGATGATATCTAGAAAACAAACTTGACAGTGGTTACTAATTCTTGAATGTGGTTTGATTTGTTGCATTTAACCATTTATTTCGGTCTATAGAAATATAGATTGTTTATTGATTGAATTTATATTACTAGTTTAATTAGTTCATGTTTTAGATTTTTTTTTTTTGAATGGATTATTTAATCTTATAATTTGATTTTTTACAAAACCGAACCGAACTGAAATATTTAGGTTCGGTCCGGACCAAACCTAATTCTATTCGGTTCGGTATTTCGTTCCTAAAATTTTAATTATTTGGTTCTTGGTTTATTTGGTTCGGTTCGGTTCTTAGACCGAACCGACCAATGCTCTCCTCATATACATAGAATGATCTATTTCCTATTTTGGGAAATTGAATAAAATATTATTATTTTTGAAGGATTTTTTGTTTTTTTATTGTTTTTAACTTTTATTTTGTTATTCTTTTTGTTAGTTTAATAATAAAATATTATTATTTTAAATTGAATTTAATTTGGGTAATGAAAAACGAGGAAGATGATTGTAGAAAAAACATCGTAGATCCCCTGAAATGGAGTTTGGAAAATGAAAAATGAAGGAAATAGTTTGAATTGCTCTGCCACGAATACCAATGAACTTATCAACTTTACATAATTATTCATGTATCACAAATTTCACGACCACATTCTTAATCAAATTATGTTTAAACTTTAGTAACATTTATTAGGCACCTAATAGATAATCAATTTATAAGATTGTCTCCAAAATTGATTGAATATTATACAAAATTTTGAGAATAATACAGACATGAAATCAGGATAAAATTTGAAGTTCGAGAAACAAAAATAATGGAAATCTGGAGCAGTTCAGCCTTGGCTTCGGCAAATGTCGAAATGATTCAAACAATAGCAGCTTAACCTTCTCTAACCTCATCTATTCTAAAAGTACAGTCCAGTAAATGAAGCATTCGCAATCACGCCAGACGGTCGAAACAATATATTTTATGGCAATTTCGACCCTTCCTGAAAGAAGACTCATCTATGGCTTTGACGGTGTTGGGGAAGACGGAGGTTTCAAATCTGGGTACTGCATTATAAATAGGAGAAAAAACAATAATTTAATATGAGTTTCAAAAACAAAAAAGTCGATATGTGGATTTATTCTTAGAGAGAGAGGTTACGTTAGGATAGGGAGATCTGCAATCGATTTTCGACAACTTGTTTACATGTCCATTGTCTACTTTCTTGCTCTCTGGTTTTGATACAGCTTCCGAAGGAATTGTCTTTTCTCCACTCTGCTGCCTAACTCCTCCATTAGTTTGTAGTTTTGAGATTTTGGATTTCTTCTTCTTTTTCAGGTTGATATGGACAGAAGTCGGCAAAAGGGTTTCTTGTATCGCCTGCCCACAATTAAGCCAACACATCAAATACTGTGATAGCAACAGATAAACAGTTTTCATTTAATTACCATCTTGGTTCCTTGTTTATAACTTAACGAGAGAAAAAATGATTCATATTCATGTTGCAACTATTTTCAAGAAAACAACGTATTGAAATATCTAAACTAGAAGTTCCTATAATATTTCACCATCTCGAATATAATCTACAACACATTAGGTGAATGAAACAATACTGCTTTCATCATCTGAATTCCTAAATGCTTTCCGGCTTTCCTTGCCCAGGAATTCAATTCAAGAAAGTCATAAATGAAACGAATTGAATTCATTCAAAAATGTTCATTTCAACAACACCCTTAAAGAATGCCAATCAAACAGGTTCAAAGGCCTATTTTTAGCTCAGCTATGATTTTCCCTTCCAAAATTATAGACTGAACTATAAGATGGTCAACCTCAAGCCTAAAAGTCATTTACCACAAAAAATAGTTTCCATGTCCAAATCAACCAGACTTTGATTCAACAACAAGATTATGAAAATAGAAACAAACCACATAATTATGATGCAAAAGGAGAAAGAAGCATACCAGCCACCCCTTTTCTCCTCTAACACCACCTCTCATAGCAAAAGCCTCTTTGAACCCATTTTTGTACAGCAACTCTGCTGCTCTCAATGAATTACCATTAAAACTACCTTACACACAAAATCACAAAACAATGAACAAATTAGAGACATAACATAGTTTAAGTCTTAAGTTGAAAACTCGAGAAAAGATAAGGGCAATATTACTCGTCCAAAATGCACAAACTGGTATTTGCCGGGTCTGAAAAACTCCCCAAAACCTTCTTCACAAACCCATCTTCATCTTCACCGGTGAACTGAACCTGAACCGCAGTTTTATTAAGAATCTTCAAATTAGGAGACCCACCTAAAGCTTTCAAGCTTCTCGTATCCCTAATATCTAAAAGCTGAGCATTTCCGTCCTCTTTGAGCTTTCGAAATGCATTAACTGCAGAGATGAATTTGTATTTCCGCAGATATTGTTGGGTTAGAGGAATAGCAACCAGCCAGATGAAAGTGCAGCCAGCGACGAAAAATGGGTATCTGATGAAGAAGTCATCAATTGAGACAATAACCGATTCAACGCTGATTTTATCAGAGATTGGGCCGTTCGGAGAGGATAAAGGTTCAGAGGCAAGAGAAGGGAGAGAAGTGAGGAGGTGAATCGTAGCGAAAGAGAAGGAAGTGGTGGTGAAGAGAAGATTGGATTTGGGAAAGGAAAAAGAATTGAAATGAGAATGGAGTTTGGAATTGAGGATGGGTTTAGAGGGGATTGGAATGGGTGGAGAAGAAGAAAGGAACATTGAAGAAGATGTCATGATGATAACCATGAGTGAGAGGTTGATGATGATCAGAAGATGAACTACTCCCCCCTTTTTCACTGGATTGGGCTCGCCAAAATGGATCACTTCAAATTTCACCCAATCTCATTTATGAATATGTAGATGTTTGTACATACACGAGCTCTATTTTTGCGTGGATTGTTCAGAGCACGAGAATTCTAATTTCGTCCAAACTCATCCCAATGCCAAAACTTTAAAATATTGACTGGGCGTGTTCATTTTTTCCTAAAAAAAGTTTCAATCATTTATTACATTTTTTATGTGATTTTGTTGTATACTAGTTGAATTGTCGATAGAAAAATCAGCTACGATAACCGGTTTAAATTTCATATCAGTATCATGTAAATATTAAAAATAAATAACCTTAAATGAAGGATGATGACTGTAGAGCAACAAAAATAAATTGCAACAAAAGTAATTCACATTTTTTTTAAATGTTCACGTAAAATTGCAATACAAAGTCACCACGGTGATTTTGTTTTTAACAAAATAAATCTCACTTTGCTTCTTATCGCCATTATCAGTCTTCACACCATTGATCTAATGGTGTGAAAATTGACAATGAAAACTTTGTTTTAGACAATGTCATCGTAGAATCTACCATTCGATTTATAAAAAAATAAACCATCATAGTTTTTTTTGTATGAACTTGACTTTTGATAAAAATTGTGCATCGATGCGCACATTGGAGCCACACACCTAACGGGTAATCTAAATCACACATAACTACAGTAAGAATCACACTACTCGAAAGTTAGAAATAAGAAAACTTATGGCTGCCTAATACCAGAATTGATTGGCCCAACGATGGTTAGGGATTGAATTGTTTGTGGTTACCCAAACCCTAAACATCTCCTCCCAAATGCATGTATGTCTCAGAACAAAATGATGGATTCTGTTGTTAATCTCTGCAGTGTATCATCATAACATGCAAGTCTTGAAAGGAAACCAAATCCTATGCTTGGGACGAATGGTTTCAATAATTTAATGGAATTCCATCACAACTGAATTCCTCCGGCCTCCCACCATTGTCCTAATTCACAGGAAAGCTTTTATTCTTCCAATTATAAGTTTTTAACCTTTCTAATTTGTTTACTCGTCATATCTTTTATTATTATTATTATGACTTTAAGTAAATTTATACCCAGCTCATTAAAAATTCATCCCTTCAAACATTCATAATTTTAAGAAAATTCAGTACTTTAAATTCTATCCTTTCCTTTCTTTTCTTCTCCGTACAATTACTTTATTATTCTTTAATATACGCCACCATGCATAAATATTGTGATAGGAACATGAAAATAATATCATTGAATTTCAAGCAAACAGTCTAACAACCAGTGGCAGCGGCATACGCATCAGCTTAAAACATTACAGTTCTTGCCAATGTATAGAAAACTTCCAAAACAAATTATAAACTACCAGCATCGATCTCCCAGATATTCAAGCATTCAACCCTATCAGCCCTGTTCACTTGATAATTCTCAGTTTAAAAAAAGACAGAAAACAATACAATATCAGTTTATGGTGGACAAAATATCAGAATTATAACCAGGCAAGAAGATAGATTAGAAAAGCTAACATACACAGAAAACAGCGTACATATATTAGAGGATCAAATTATCTCATACAGTGACTTATACAACAAGATTAAAAAATTAACAGGATGGTCGTTGGTGTCTTTTTTAGATAATTCATTCATACAACATTAACAGACTCGAGGGTTAAGGCTATAGCAGTCAAGATCAGGAAAGTAGTCACCTTGTTTTCACCATCTTTACTAACTAGTGAAGATACGGGGCTTGATACTGGTACCCGTTTCCAAAGTAGTTGCCGTAGCTGGGAGAGAAGTTGTAAGTAGCGGAGCCCATCATAGGAACATGGCTGTCAGCGGGGGTGGGGTAAATGTAGGGTCTATTATCGTACACGTACTGTGGGTATCTATTTGGATAGAATGCTTTGTCAGCAGCAACGTTACTGGCTCGGGGCACACAACCAACTCCGTTAGAACGAGGTCTCTTTGGTTGAGGCTTTGCAGCTTCTGTCGCTCTTTTCTTGTCTGCCTTGGCCTTCTCCAGCTGCACGAGCCGCTTCTGGAGGGGATCAGTTGGATACTGCTCCTCTAGCTTATGCTCTTCGATGCACTTTATTACCGCTTTCAGGGCGGCAAGTTCTCGCTCATTAACATCGTTCTGAAAAAAGAAAACATATTAAACGTGGGCAAGATTTCTCTGAGATAGTTCCTTACTTATAGATGACCTCATACAACAACATCAAGCTGAAAGCCTAAAATTGTCATCTTCACAAGTTTAATAAAATTCAAGGGAAAATGATTAGAGATACTACAGCTAGTGATGAGCAAAAATAATAAACTATATAAAATTTAAGTTACTAATCAAGGACAATTTTATATGTAATCATTTGAAAGAAAACATACCTGGACAACAGCAGTTGGTGATGCATTTCCAGGCTTCACTTGTGATGTCTTTCTTGCTTCTTTCAAGTATGATTTCAGTAAAAGTACAGGTGAGATCTGCTCTGTCAACTCAAAAGCAAAAGCCAGGTTAACTGCATCAATTTGCCTTCCACTATGTACTAGTACTTCGATTACACCTGAAAACACACAACCAGAGATATAGAAAACAATAAACAGTTACCAAGGAAAAGAATTGAATTTTTCTGATGAAAACCATAAAAGAAGACCACCCTAAAATCAATCTTGAGTGATAAACGGAATTAAACTACAAAAAAGTAAATAGTGCCATACTGATTTTCAAAATAAGTGTTTGTAAATGGGTCAATTTTCAGCCTATTGGATTGAATTACACATATTGTATAGAGACTTCGCAAAACATGTAAAGACAAACCTGGCATTTTCTCTGTCAAGCCAAGAACACGGCATAGTTCAGCCGCTTGACGGCGACGAGAAGCCATTGGAATCAGCCTTAATAGTTCTTCCTCGTCAAAATCAGACGCAATGTCAAAGGTAGCAAGCAGTTGCAAAAACGCATGTGCCTCCAAAGAGTTCCCATTGCTTGCATCCACATCTAGGGCATCCAGCTTAGGTTTCCATTCTTCAGCAATTGCCTTTGCTTGTTCTTTAACATCTTCCGATATAATATCAGAAAAAGATACAATATCCGTATAACTAAGCACAATGCCAAGGCATTCCATCAACATTATACAGGTACGACGAAGACCCAACAGAACTGCATCTTTCTTTCCATCAACAATTGACTGTTCTAAGGGATAGAAATCCTCCAAAGAGTTCAAAACTAGTTGGGCAGGGTTTTCTGCAGCTCTGAAAGCAAGAGGAATTTCCTCCCTTATGACAGCAAGGTTCTTTCGATTGTCAGAGATGAATTTGTGCAGTCCTTCAGAGTCCATTGCTTCACATAGTTTGGATAATTCTGGATAAGACATTTCCTCCATACTTCCATTAACTGGATAATTAGTCTCTACCAAGTTACTCTCGCCAGCCATTGAATCAGGTGGTTGGTCTTCAGTGGTTGGGATTTCACATTGGACATCGCTAGTCACAAGAGTACGTCCCTCAGATGACAACTTTCTATTCTTTTCCAGAGCATCAACAATTGCAAAGACAGCAGCGTCTCTTTTCTTCTGGAGTCTCTCCAATGAAGCTTGTTCCTTGGCTGCAACAGCAGCTGTGCGCTTCTCCAACAATTCTTGGGCTTTTCTTGTTTTGCTTTCATAATCCTTTTCCTGATCTTCCAGCTCATGAAAGCGTCTCTTTAAAGACCTTTCAAGCCCATGAAAATGCTCTTCAAGTTCTTTCCATTTCAGGTTCAGCGTCACAGCCCGGTGGCTTTCAAGCTCAGCGAAAGCTTTCTGAAGTTGCTGTATTTTAGAGGAAGTAGAGTCGATGAGTGTTACAACTGATGATGTATCTTCCATAGCATAAAATCTGGAGAGAAAATCAAAGAAAGAAATTAAGATAAAACACACAAAAAATGACATATATTTTACACAAATGTAACTGAAGCGGATAACAGGCTTCCACTTGTACAATGTGCATGTGAGATGCAAGAACAAAGAACCCAAGCAATTGATGTCACGGAACAAAAGAAGTTGATTTTAACAAAAATGAACCTCACCTAGTTGAATTATATTCTGATCATATAAAAACAAAGTCCCAACTACCAACTTCACATTGAAAAATCATACTGATCTTAGCTTGCACATCAAAATACAAGATCAGATTGTAGATTATAGAAATAGAAAGTTTGGGAGAATAAGTTTCATAATATACAAAATCCACCATGGAATATAATAATAGATTAATATCAAAATCAATAAAGCCAGTAAACAAGGAATTGCTTCCAATAATACATGTAGTGTAATGCAAGGCCCTCTACCACAACAGCCATGGGACTAATAGCTTTTAATCCATTGACGTTCATCACCCACAGTATAAAAAGTTCACAGATGCATGGCTGAAGACAGGCGTACTACATAAAGCCTAGCATTTACAATTTGAACCAACTGTCACAAAAGAACGGTAAAAATGCTAATATGTCTTTCCCCTTTGAGAATACAAAAACAAATTTAAAAAGAAAAACAATTAGAAGAAGAACTTGGAATGTAGATTCCCCTAATCAAGCAACAGCTGAATTAATACGCTCAATTACCATGTACAAGCAAATCACAAACTCTATCTCTAGCTGCTAAATGAGTTACAGGCTACAGTAGTAATATTTACACAAGCCAAAGCTCAGCCATTCTTCTATCATGTATTACTAGAGTGAAAATTTCAACCTTAGCATCATATACAGCAAACACTCGTCAGTCTCTATAGGAGAGAACACCAACCAATAGAAGTATCATGTCTGTATATCCTTTTTCCATAAGATGTGAATAAGAACTTGAAAAAAGGATGCTAGTTCCAACTTCCAAATTAATAGCCGATGCAGCTAATTATGCTCCCAGGATAACTAATAACATACATCTATCTAGTAATTGTCAATAAGATTCATAAAGATATAAAGATCTGATTGTTACCAATTGCAATAACCTAATCAGTAGCTAATTACCCATTTGTAGGTTGTAAAAGGAAAAATCAACAAAGCACTCTTGTAATCACAAGCACACACATGCAATGATACAGACAAGTGAATGTATAAGCAAATACCTTAATACTAACTTGGCTAGCTACAATTCACCGAATAGTCTCAAAATGATCCGCGACAAACAGATCGCGCAAATTAAGCTAAAGAATAAACAGGAGTCAAAGTCAAAGATAGAAAAACCACTCATCTGAAACACCACAAATCGAGGAACAAGTTGGAATTGAAAAATAAATAGTAAAATGGAAGTATTTCCCCGAAAAAAACTACCAGCAACTACACCAAAGAGACAGGAGCATAAACTGAAGAAATCCTGCAAAATGGGGCTCTTCGCAGAGAGAAAAACAAACCGGATCTAAACAGGAACTCTAAAAACCTAAAAAACAAATAAATAAGCCAAAGAGAGGAAAAAATTACCTGAAAGACGGAAGAGAAAAGAGAAGACAGTAGTGCTGAGAGAGAGCGGCGGAGGGATCAATCCATGGATGGAAGGATTGGTGTAAAAGGTGTGGCTGCTACTCCGAAAGCAATCCCTAGAGATAGAGAGAAGGGAAAGTGAGGAAAGGAAGAGAGAGGAACAAGTAGAAGGCCTCTTTTTCTTAGTTTAGCTTTTTCTTCATGTTGAACAGTACACGGTCTTTTTTATTTTTTGCTATTGACAAATAAAGAGAGGGGTCTTTGGATTTCCTTGGCATTGGCAATGGTTACAGTGAGAGGGAGACTAGTTAAATGAGGAGTGGTTGTAACTGTGTAAAGTAAAGTAGTGAAAATGGGCTTCTGAAAAGAAGGATCTTTGCTATAAAAGCCTAACACCTTACCATTGGTCCAATTTGGTATCACTGCTATTTTGTTAATACTGTTCGACTCCAATCATTTTTCCCATTTTCTATTCTCCAAATTCCATTTTACAAGATCTACAGTATTTTTGCTCCAACAATCTTCCTCATTTTCAATTCTCCATTTCAGATTTCAATAAAGTAATAATATTTTATTATTATTATATTAATTTATTTACATCAAATCTATTCCCAATGACAAAAAAAAATATTAAACACATTAAATTAAATTAAAACTAAAAAAAAAATATTAATATAATAACTATTCCTCAAAATGGGGTTCCCATATGGGGATAAGGTAAATGGGGAATGGTTGAAGCACACCATTTCTCATTTTGATTCCCCATTTTGGGGCCCCAAAATGGGGAACCATTGGAAGAGCCCTTATGCTATGCATTTTGTCTGAACACGTCCAGAACAACTGAACTCGTTTCTACTTCATTTTCTTTTTAAAAAAGTTTCAAATAATCATTAACTTACAAAATGTGTCATAATAACTCTCTGAATTTATACTTAAATTACAGTTTTCTCATCAATGTCACGGTCAAATTTTGATTTGTTTGACTTTTAAAAATTATTATTTTTCCTGATTTTCTCCATTCAAATTTTGACATATGACATTGAAAGGGCAAATTAATGCATTTTTTACAAGTTTAAAGGAGAATATAAAGTTGAAGTGCAAGTTGAGGGGGTTATTTGAAATTTTTGAAAGTTTTTAGAGGAAAATGGAGTTTAAAAACAAGTTCAAGGAACTCAAAATGTATTAAGGAACTCAAGATGTATTAAGCCTTATATTTTTCTTAATCTTCATTATAGATATTGTGCAATACCATCAATGAGTACTACTACTCAATATGAGTGTCCTCTTCCATGTGACCCGTTTATTTTTTTATAAGTACTACTATGTAGGAAATAGAAAATGATAAACATGAGAAGAAAATATATAAGATGAAAAAGATTTATACATGTCAAACATTAAATGGACAATAATTTGGGATAACATTTTTATCCTTTTGTTCCATTTAGTAAGAAAAATATCACAGAGATATTCATCATATTACCTTTTATATCACTAGAGCCAACGTCCAAAGTGCAAACAACGTTAACTTTTTTCACAAATATCCAACACCACAACAAACTTGTCAAACAAATTTGCAAACGGGTTACCCCACACAGCTAAAAAGTTGGTTTACCGCAAACCAATGAGGTATTGCTCAGTTGGTAAAGTAACTTGAGCAAGTTGAAGGAAAACAGAGTTCGAATCCGATTAAATACACTTAGTGGGAGGGGTGAGAAGACTTAAATAAGACCAAGTCCGAACAAGTATATCTCAATTAACATGCTTGTAATTTGTTATATATAAATTGCTATCTGATGTTTAAGTAGACATATGTATATGTATATGTTACTTTTTTCTTTCATGGATTTAGTGTTTATTCTGATTAAGAGAAATACCTCGGAAGAGGAAGAATGAAATTTCAACGACGCAATTGTTTGTAAAAAATATTTATTATAATAAACGATTGAACAATAATATTGTTGTATTTAACAAGGTCAAAAGTATCACTATGAAAACAATATGTTATAGGTAAAAGTAAAACTAACTATAATTATGAATTGTTTTACAGGCCTTCAACTCACAACAAATACACGTTTCAACTTTTGTAGAGAATCTGTTTTTCGTATTTATTGCAACTCCGGTTGAGGTTAAGTACACAATTATTTTTTGTTTGAGCGTCGAGGCGTTTGAGTTCAAACTTGACCATACATAAGTACAAAGCATTCTTTCTTTTGATGAGCCATTGTCTAGTTTCATCCAACAAAACCATTAGTAAATTATTTGTATGTTCTTATGGTAATTTTAAAGTTATTTGTCTTTATTGGCTCAAAAAATTTCGGTTAAATAATGAGCTCTATCTTCATTCTCAAAAAAAAAAAAAAAATCGGAGAAATCATAAAAAAAATTAATCCCATCCCAAAGAATATCCCCAATAAATAATCATCAAACTCGCAACAACTTTTTTTAATGAGACGGCTATTGTAGCTTTATTTTCTTAAAAAATAGCTTTAAACTCAATAATATTGATTAGTTTTATAACTAGTAATATTTAATACATGATGGGGACCAAAAAAAGAAAAATGAAAAAAAAACAAGTCAAGAAAAAGCACTGAAATCTCAAATGCGTTATCTTTCCTTGATTCGTCATTGCAGTCAGTCGTCGCTCTGCTTTGGAAATTATTGTATTACTTGTTTGACCCAACGAACGAACCAACCATTTCTTCTCATTTTCACACCCATTTTTTGTTTGTTAGTTTGCCTTGGCTTTTAATTACTTTGTTTCTCTCCAATTGGATTGATTTGCTCTCATTTCTTTGAATTTTCATACCCTAACGTAGACTTTATTTTCTCTTTGTGAAGTCTTTCTATTCTCGTTTCCTCTCAGCAAGGGGCGATGCTTATTCACTCTTCTAGCAGAATCAACTTCGATCTCTTCGGTTTTGGTTTCTGAAGTTCAGGTAACTGTTTTTAAATTCGTTTTCTTTGATTAGATATTTTAGTTTTGAACTTTTGATCACTGCACTACTGAGTCAACTGGTCATTTTTGGTTTGTGTTCTTGCCTCTTTTAATTTTGCTGCTATATTGGTCCAATTATTGCTGTTTTCATTGTTGCTATATCTGTAATTATGCGTATTACCGGATACATGAATAGTAGAATTGTATTGTTTGGGTATGTTTAATTATGCCAAATTTTTTTGGTTTGTATGCTGAATTTCGCTTCATTTGCTTGTTGAATATGGAATTTATCTCAGGTTTTGGTACTACGAAGTTGAGCTGATGTGGATTCACTTTTTTTTCAGCTCTAATGTTCCAAATATAACGATTTGAGGGGTTTCTCTCGGTCAATTTCAATGGGTTTATTTGGGGAAATGATGTTGGATAGGAAAGTCAATGGGGTTTTGATAAGCGGCTGTTTATTGTTATTGTTTGCATCTAATTTGAGCTATGGCACTGAGACTGATATTGCTTGCTTAAAAAATATACAAACCTCACTTGAAGATCCTAACAACTTCTTGAGTAATTCATGGAAATTTAACAACAACACAGAAGGATTCATATGTACATTTGTCGGGGTTGAATGTTGGCACCCTGATGAGAACAGGGTCTTAAATCTCCGGCTTTCTGACATGGGGCTCAGAGGCAAATTCCCTATGGATCTCAAGAAATGCACAACCATGACTGGTCTTGATCTCTCAAACAACGAGCTCTTCGGGTCTATTCCAGCAGATATCTCCCATATAGTTGGCTTTCTTACATCTCTTGATCTCTCGTCGAACAATTTCTCAGGGAACATTCCGGTAAACCTTTCAAATTGTACCTATTTGAATATTCTGAAACTTGATAACAACCGGCTAACTGGTCAAATTCCTCCCGAGTTGGAATTCCTTGGTCGGATTAAAGAGTTCAGTGTAGCTAACAATCGTCTGAGTGGACCAGTGCCTAATTTTAACAAAAATGCGTCCATTTTGTCAGCAAGTTACGCAAATAACCCAGGACTATGTGGGGGGCCTTTGAGCCCCTGTCGAGGAGTTACAAAGAACAGTAACACTGGGGCCATCGCTGGGGCGGCAATTGGAGGAGTTACTGGCGCTGCCATACTTGTTGGCATTGGTATACTGTTGTACTACAAAAAGATGGCTAAGATGAAGAAGAAGAAGGACGATGATCCTGATGGAAATAAGTGGGCAAAGAGTTTGAAAGGAATAAAGGGTGTTAAGGCGAGTGATTAAACTCCCGTCTTTTGATTGCTCGATCTGAAATTGTTTCAGAAAAGATGTTTAATTTTTTTTTTTTTGGTTGTTTTCAGGTTTCGATGTTTGAGAAATCGGCTTCTAAGATGAAACTGAAAGATCTCATGGAGGCGACCGACAGTTTCAACAAAGAGAACATCATAGGATCAGGAAGAACAGGAACCATGTACAAAGCCGTTCTCGAGGATGGAACTTCGCTAATGGTTAAAAGATTACAGGATTCTCAGCATTCCGAAAAGGAATTCGCTTCCGAAATGTCGACTATCGGAAGTGTCAAACATCCCAACTTGGTTCCCCTTTTAGGTTACTGCACCGCTAAAAGAGAAAGACTTTTGGTTTACAAGTACATGCCAAACGGTACTCTCCACGATAATCTCCATTTCGCCGATGAAGAAAGAAAACCAATGGATTGGCCTCTAAGGCTCAAAATTGGAATTAGGGCAGCCAGGGGATTTGCCTGGCTTCATCATAACTGCAACCCCCGAATCCTCCACAGAAACATAAGCTCCAAATGCATACTATTGGACGCCGATTTCGAGCCCAAAATTTCCGATTTTGGGCTTGCAAGGCTAATGAACCCAGTAGACACACATTTGAGTACCTTTGTGAACGGAGAATTCGGGGATTTGGGTTACGTCGCTCCAGAATACGCCAGAACTTTGGTCGCCACTCCAAAAGGCGACGTTTTTAGCTTCGGAATTGTGTTGCTGGAGATAGTTACTGGTGAGAGGCCTACCCACGTGTCAAAAGCTCCTGAAACCTTCAAGGGGAATTTGGCCGAGTGGGTTACTCTGCTTTCGAGTAATTCTCAACTCCATGACGCCCTTGACACGTCATTGGCTGGGAAAGGCGTCGATAACGAGCTTTTCCAGTTCCTTAAAGTTGCGTATTCTTGCGTGGTGGAAAATCCAAAGGAGAGGCCAACTATGTTTGAAATATATCAGTTTTTGAGATCTATAGGAGAAAAGTACCATTTTACCACTGATGATGAGCTTTTGATGCCTTCAGAGGATGGCCAAGGTGGGCTTATGGAGGAACTAATTGTTGCTCGAGAAGTGAAAACAGGTAATTGAACAAGAATTGTGAGTTAGGCAAACTGGTAAAGTATTTTTCCGTAATTTTTATGTGTACTTATATTTTAGTTTCTGCTAAACAATGTTAATATGGTTCATAAGTTCTATAATTCACGTCTGTATTGAGAAAATGGTATAATTATATCACTTTATTGTCCTCCAGAATCTTGGTAATTGATTGGTTTCCTTCGTAATTTTTGCGGATAATATAATACCCACACGTAATGTGGTTTCATATAGCTTTGGTAAGACTAGAGATCCAAGAATATAGCTTTGTCAAGTTTAGCATTCGTTTTGTTATAACAAGATGTCGTTTTGGTCTTATTTTTGAACCTATATTCGGATCGTTGAAAATAAAATGGCTAATTTGAATGAGTCAGGACTTGAAACAAAGTCTTAGTTGCTGTTGTTGTAGCTAAGACAACTATGATCTTGAAGAGTTCCAGTTTTGCAAAGGTTGATATAACATATTCACAAAATTCTCCTGTTTTTACTTCTTTTTTATTTCCCTTGTAAGCGACTAAATCCATTTGCCACAAATTCCATCCATTTTTACATAGAAAATAAAGGGAATAAAGTAAAATTTGGTATTTTCTATTGGTTTATTTTTCAACTGTAAAAATGATAGTAATTATTTAAAACATTCAAATGATATATCCTACATATTGATTTGATAGATTCCGGCCAAATAAACAGAAGTCAAAACAGATTGGATTATTAACGCTATAATCCAATCCAATCAATGCTTTTCTCATCAGAAATTCATGATTACTGGAATCACTTGCTCACAAATCACCATTATTAAAAAAGATTTTATCTATGGTCTAAAATATCTTTAGATTTGTATTTTATTCTGTCCAAATTTTCACTTGCCCAACGGCTTGCTAGTTTTGTTTTTTTATCATTAATCATAATTTTACGAAAACAGTCAAGGAAAAACTTAAAAAACATGTATCGTTTTGTAAAAATGTTTTAATAAAATTTTTTGCAAATGAGTGTCTGTGATTTCAAAAATTAGTAAAATGATAAAAAATCTTTTTTCATTAAATATGATATTGTTATATGAAATATTTCAATCAATTCAACATTTTTTTGTTAACTTTTGAAATTATAAACACCTTTTTTTCAAAAAAAATTCACAGAACATTTTTACAAAACGGTTAAATCACATGACATGTTTTTTAAATTTACCTTAAAATCAATTACTTAATTACAGTTTTTAGATATTTAAAAGTACTGTTTCATGTTAAATGCAGTAATAATTAAAATTTTTTCTCAAACAGGTTTTGATAGTAAAAAAGTTAAGGTCAAATACTTCCTTATTAGTCCAATAAATGATAGCTTATTTGTTGAAGGAGATATTTGAGTTGGATTCGAATAATGAATTAATTCTGATTTATAGGAATTGATAAGTACACAATTAAGTTAATTACGGCTTGTCATGAATAAGCGTGTTCTCCCCTATTTTTTTACTACTTACCTTCATGATATCTTAAACGCCATTTAATATTCAATAAAAGAAATACTAGTAATGTTTTTAACAAATAAAAAAAAGGCATACTTTTGTCATAATTGATAAACCTTTCAAGAAACTGGGTTCGAATACGAGTTCCCGATATTCACCTAATGAGCTTTCGGAATAAAAAGTATAATTAAGCTGCAGAAAGAATTAAATAGTCTTATTTAAGAATCAAACAAAACAAAACTAACTATGTGTAGCCTCTTATTGAATTTAAATTTCCAGCGGGAAATACAGTAATTCATGAAAAAATTAAAAACAATTTCAGAAATTTCCATCTCCAAATTCAAAGCCACCATAAACACTATCATGATCACTAGCAGCAGCCAAACCAAAACCAACATTATTATGATGATAATTAAAACCATAATTATGATTATGATTAGCCATAATCATAAACTCATTAACCCTAATTTCAACATTCCTCTTTAACTCCTTAAGTGCCTTTAAGTAATCTTCAAGCTCCTCTAATCCAACTTCATCGACACTTTTATCCCACCAAAACCCAAAATCGTTAACATTATTGTTATGTTGTTTAATCAAATCCAAACACTTCTTCTCCTCCTCCAAATCTTCCACGGTTTTCACGTACTCCGCGTTGCACCGTTGGATTCTCTCGTCCACCTCATCAGTCCGACCATGGCCGGAAGGACTTTGGTTGAGATATTGGTCAATGACGGAATCGACACTCGGGTGGCCAAAGGCGAAAGCCTTATTCCCCGGAGAGAAAGTGAGAAGTGCAACTTGAGCACCGCATAATAGGCTGAGCTCACTTGCTTTCTTAACAAGACCGCTTCGCCTTTTCGAGAAGGTGACTTGAAGATTGCTTTTTGCTTCGATGGGTTTGATTTCAATCTTTTGCCTTCCTTTTGTTTTCTTAGGACTTTTACTTAGGATAACCATTGCTAAGTAGAATTTTTTTGTAAAGCTTAGCTTTTGATGTGAAGAGAATGTGGACAAGAAATTGAAGGATTGTGTTCATATATATAAGGGATAATGAAAAGGTTGTTTTTCTGTAGCCTAAATGGGAATATTGGGTGGAAATTTGAATATGAATTAGGAAGATTTTCAAATACCCAAAATAAGCTCGTTGGTGATTAAGTTAATATTGGAGTAATTAATTTGTCTGTACTAAATTTTCTGAATCACAAATAGTGATTTCCATCTCATTATATGTTTTCTAATGGATTTGAATTTTCGATATTAATGGAGTTTATATATGGGTAAAAAATGCAACTATTCAAATTTTGAATGGTTATTGTTGTACTATTTTTATTTATAGTATGAAGATTGAATGAAGACTATTAATATATATATATATATATATATATTCCATGTAACAGAAGAAAAATGAATGAAAAGATGAAGTATTTGTTTTGAATCTGTAAAAAGAAGTAACTTTTCCTAATTATTATGGGAATCATGGAATAGTTACCCGAGAAATGTGAATGGTCAAAACTGTTATTGTAAGAGGCTTAGTAGAGGCTTTCCCATTTTTGGTTTTTTATAGCATTTTCTGGGTTTGAATCTGGATTTAACTGGATGATGAAAACCAAAAAGAAAGCCAATACTGTTGAATGAACCTAATGCAGATTCAGTCAATGAGAACTCTCGTTTTGTATATTCTTTTACAAAAATACGTTTTACCGTTGTTTGTTATCTCCGTTGAGAATTTTAAAAAGTCTAATTTTCTTTCCAAGTGTTCTCACTTGTGACAGATTAGCTGTTCTCACTAAATCATGAAATCTATTATTATACACGACACAAATTCTACAGTTGCTTCACTTCTATATTAAATAAACAGCATTCCTCATACAAGTTTCACACCACATTCCAGAATTCGGTCTTATTTTCGAAGCTAAACATCATGTATACTATCTATACACAAAACCAACATCATAACTTTATACAAAATTTCGGAGCACAGAATAATCAAACCAACCCGAAGCAAATTCTGGCAAAAATCAACTTAGTTCCACAACCCTAATCAAGGAGATGCATTCTCATCATCAGATGAACTATACTGCTTTCTTATGCTACCAGGCCCGGAAATTCCAGGTGGCATCGTTGGATTTATCGGAACCGGAAATTTATGGGCCGAACTAACTATGGTTCGCTCATTTATCATTCCAACTTCTTTGCAGACTCGATCGAGCACTCTGAGAAAATCCCTTACCACCATGAATATTCTGAAAGGGTGAGCTTCTTCTTTTGCTGAATTTCCATGGAAATATTCTGTAATTTCCTTTACCAAAGACAACGCCACACTCTCGCTCGCTTGAATCTTTATTATCTCTTCCTCGGCTGATTTCATGAATCTTTTCATGGTTTCGGAAAATTTGGGGTTGCTTTCATTTAATTGTACAACCTCGTTTATGTTTTCAATGCCTTTGGAGAGTTTGGAAACGTCGTTGCTGAGCACGTCTGAGTCCATCGCGGCTGCTTTCTTCACGTTGGTTAGCTCTGAGCTAAGGCCGGAGACGACTTCCAGACCAAGTTTCCGGCACTTGATTTCGTCATTTGGAGGGGCGTTTTCGGAATTTGTCAGGCGGGCGCCTTCAGTTCTTGTGATTTCCTGTACGACGAAATGCAAAAGCGTGGTCTTCCCGTCTGTGCCCTTGACGTCAACCAGCTTGAGAAGCGTGTCAAGCTTGAATGCTTGGGCGTCGCCTCGATTAGTCCCCACATTCATCCGATTCCCGGTTTTGAGGACGGCTTGTAGAAGTTTCAAGAACATTCTGCTACTCCTGAGTTCTTCACAGGCAGCCTGTAACAAGTAAAATAAAAGATTGACAATTTAAAGCTTCTTCAGGATTTTTGAAGCATTTTACGTGTACGAAAATGATTATTATGTTGAATCATGGAGTTCGAAAGAATATTATTTTATAAGCTGAAAAATGCACTTTACGTGTACGAAATGATTACTGTATTGAAATTACCTCTAGGGTATCAAATGACCTTTTGAGGTACTCGACCTCGGAATCGAAATTTGTAATGTAAAGCATTGCATCAACTCTCTTAAAGGCAAAAGGTACATCAAGGACTGCCTTGAGGAATTTCTCGGCATGACCGAGCTTTGTTGGTGAATCGTCTTCTTTATATTCCTTAAGCTTTCGCTCTTCTTCTTTGGTAGGAGCCATTTTCAGTAAGCTTTCCAGAAGTTCAGTTCCAAGTGTATCGGTATTGCCTGCATTTTAATGTGAGACATTTTTCAGTAGCAAGTCTATAATATATGAGCAAAGTTAGAACAAAGAACTACCATGCCAAATGTACAACAAAAAGAAACATATTACATAATTTCTAAGTCTACCATTAATTTGTATGCCTCTAGTACTTGCAGCAGCTTGATATTAGATAGTGACAACTATATATGGCATTTAAAACAAGGCCTAAGAAAAGTTGCTATCTAATAATAGATCAAAACCAATTAAATACCTTCTAAAAGGGCTTCGCAAACTTCCTCAATCGTCACATTAAGTGCCCTAAGCAAAATGGCTATATTCTGAGCCTTCTTGGGATCAAGTACCCTATTCTCTTGATTTGGCGACGGAATAACTGAACGTGGGGTTGTGTAGTTTGGCTTTGCATTCGGAGTGTTCACAACAAACAAACTTTCCATCATCTCTTCATTCAATCTGCAAAACAAAGCCATTTCTAAAACTGTAAGCAGCAGCTATGGAATATATATAAACTCACTAAAACATTGGTAGTAATAGTAAATGATGGTTCAGTATCTTACTTAAAAGAGCTAGACCTCAGCTGATCCCAAACCATTTCGCGATCAGAGCTTGCTCTAACTTTGTCCCAATGCAAAGGCTTCAATTTTGGCTTGGGAGTTTCATCAGAATTCTCAATCGCCGGTGGCAATTCAATTGGAGATATCAGAGATGTTCCCTGTAATACAAAAGGCTTTGAAGGCGGTGTTAGTACAGGAGGCTTGAAAATCGACTGGTCTTTTGGTGTTGATGCAACTGGAAGCTCCCATTGTTTCCGTTGTCTGACTGGTTGAGCTGGCGGTGAGTTTCTTTGGAGTTGCTGGGGAGGCGGTGGAGGAGGAGGCGGCGGTGGGGTGATTGAGATAGGCTGATGTAAAACGCTGCTAATTCTGGCGTTTAGACCAAAACCAGTAGCTATTGGTACTGAATTTGGATTCCTTTCGAAAACTCTGCTTGGTGATGAAGAAGCGGAAGAGACTGTGGAAGACTTTTTACTCTGATCGGAAACAAGTTGATTCTTGTCGAATCCTATACCCGGTGAACTCAAAGCCGAAGATAAGAATGGAGATTGCGCATTTCGATCCAAATCAATTGATATTGTCGGAGATGGAATCTTCTCCGAAATTCTATCAGGTGAAGTAGAAGCAGACGATAGATATGGTGAACTAACATCTCGATTCAGTACAACATTTGATGCACTAGGAGAAGAAATCGGGGATTTTTCAGGTGAACCAGACAAAGATGACACAGAAGAGGAATGTTTATTTTGATCCGAGATATTGAAAATCTTTGTAGGTGACAGCGATGGAGATCGCACAGTTCGATCTGAATCATTCAATATATGCGGCGATGAACCTGCGCTTTTCTTCAAACTCTTTTCCGGCGATGAAGGAATCGATGGAGACTGTGCATTTCGCTCCAAATTAAACGATATTCTCGGCGATTCATCCGGAGACGAGGCGGAAATCGACGGCGACGGGGAAATTCTCTGGTTGTAATTGAGAGGCATCAGTGGTGGAGACAGAGGAACAGGTTGAACAACATTTGATTCCGGCGACTTAGGTCGTGGACTAGAGCTTGCCGGCGGAGAAATACTGAGCGACTGAGAGCGAGCAGGTGAGCAAGAAGTAGAAGACGAACTAGAAGTGGAAGTGGTGGTTCCGGCATCGGAATCCCCATTTCCGACAGCCCCGAACGTTCTTCTAGACCCGGATCCAGTTCCAGTAGACCCTCTCGGTGAGTAAAATTCCTCTTCATCATCATCAGCAGTTGACTCCACTTCACCACTCCTAAAATTCAACCCAGAATTCTGCCGGTTAAGTGGTGGCAACGGGAAAAGCTCCGGCGAATCCAATTTCCTATGATCCGACCCGACAATGTGACTCTCACGAGGGTTCGGATTTTCATCTAAGCTGCGAGAATCAACCAGAGTGCCCAAATAGAGAAACTCCGAGCTGGAAGAAGTAGTTCTGGTTCTCAACTTATTACTACGAGTAGAAGCATCTCTAGCATCCACATTTGATGATCTAAGAGATTTACCGTCGGAGAAGCCAGGGTCTCGCCGCCGGCGCCGGCCATAGTAAAAGACAAGAAGACCCAACAAAAAAATAGCAGAAACAACAGCAGAAATTGCAGCGATTAGAAGCTTCTGAGATTTGGGTTTAGGGGAAGGGGACTGAGGGAGAACGAGGGAAGAGATATTAGCAGGAAAAGAAGCAAAGGAAGCCGGAGAAGGAGGAGGAGGAGGGGAGGAAGGAAAGGAAGGGAAAAATGGAGATGGATTTAGAGGGGAATTGGAAAAAGGGGTATCAGGAGGAAGAGAAGGAGAAGGTGGAGAAGAAGGAGGAATGGCGTCTAAAGGGAAAAAGGGCTGGTGAAGAATCCGGCGATGGGTAGAAGCGGGGGAGGAGAATAACAGGAAGAAGAGAACAAAGAAGAAGAAAGAGGAAGAAGAGGGCATTGCTGTTGCAGGGATGAAAGGAAGGAGAAAGGGAATTGATTAGTGAAGTAAGAATATTTTTTAGCAGGAAAAAGAAAGAGAAAAAAAAAACGGAGAAAGGAGGAAGAAGAGAAAGTGATGCATACAGCTAAGATTCTGCTGGTGGGAGTGTTTTGTTGCTTACTGTTACTATTTCATGCTTTCCTCTTCATTCTATATTATTTTCCCTCTCCTTTAATAGTGTATTCTTTTATTTTTATTGGATTTTATCTTCATAAAAAGAGAGGAAGGCTTTTTCTTTTCAGAAAAACAAATAATGAGAAATTCATCTTAAAAATGGCCGTTTTGTTTCACATGAAAGCAGAATATAATGAGTTAATAAAGTGGAAAAAAAACACTGCCTTCAAATTTGCTTTCAAGTATAATACTAAATTTTTAAACTTTATAAACAGACTCATTTTACCATTTTTGTCTCATATGACATTTAACAAAAGTTATTATATATTCATTCATTATGATTTCACCTCTCGTAAAATAATAAAGATGAATATGAATTCTTACATTTCATATATAAAAATGTGATAGTTAGAAACAATTATAAAGATCCAAAGTAAATTGTTTATAATATTTCTCATTTATTTATATTATATTACAACCAAACCAGATGTCACGTAAGTGTTTAAAATATTTTCAAATGAACTATAAAAACTAGTTTTTAAGTTGCTTTTTATATGTCATCGTTAGTACATTGAAATTGTGATTATTAGATGGTTTGACCAATTGATGAGCACAGTAAATGTAAATAAAAAAATTCTTATTTTGTTATCAAATGATTTTGTAATGTATGGTATTTCTCATATTAATTTAAGAAATAAAAAGGGACCGATAACAATGTCAAAATGATACACAAAAGAGATTTTGGCATATAATTAAGATAGGAAAGGGGTAGGTCCAAATTTATACAAAGGAAAAATCCAATGTGGATCCATCATACAAGTCCATTTTTACAGTTACGTGAGTGGGGTGTGACTCGGGTCAATATCTAGCCCAGTTTGCTATTCCTCTGTATTTTATCAGTAAATCAATATATAACACAATTAGATATATTTTCTATTACATGATACCAATATTTTTGAGAAACTCAATATGCCTACATTTACCCGTATCAAAGAGTCAAATTCCAAGAAAATATAAAAAATTTAAAAATATTACATTGCATCCCGTGTAAAATTTTTTTGTATCAAAATTGAGCATTCTTTTAAAGTTTAACTACATCTACGTGATAATATAATTAGAAAGGAAAGTCAATAATTGTAAGATCTTTTTTCTTATATTCATCGGTCATAACTTGCAACTTACGTCATGTTCGCTTCAACTAAAGTTCAATTCAGTTCAGTTCAGTTATATGTAGTTATAAATTTACACTGAAATAAGTTCAGTTAAGTTAAGTCCAGTTCAGTTCAGCTTTCAGAAGTTGAAGAGAACAGGGTCTTAGTTGTAAACACATATAAGTGATAGGGTACGTATCTAGGAGGAGGCGTAAATTTAAATTTCATTATATACACCGACATGAACGAGAAACCTTAGTTATTGTGAGTAAACTTCGAAAAATAATTATATATGGTAAACTCTATTTCACTTCAAAGAAAAGAAACTGAAAGTGTGTTATAAATAAATTATACTTCCAATATATTTGAAACTAAAATCCCGTATATTATGTAAATGTAGTTTAAGAGGCCAAAAAATGAAATACCCTTTGTTTGTTTGTACATTATTTCATAACATTATTTTTCAATATTCATTTTACTAAAAAAATTACATTTACATTCTTAGAAAATATATATATACACACACACATATATATGTATATATACAGACATGTATGTATATTCTTTGGTTATATGAACAAATTTTGTCATCAATAAATTTATAGAAAATAGGAAGAGCCGTAAAAATATAAAATTATTACAATAAGTTACTTACTGATCAGGGAAGTATTTATTCACAAATCATATATCGTTTATGTTTTAATTTTATTTTAATTTTTAAATATTGTTTTTGTTATTCCAAGGTTATCTTTTTTTAGCTTATACTACCATGGGAGCAGGATTTAACTGCATTTAAATGAATCAATTAAATTCATTGAAAATGTAGGTATATTATTATGGATTATTAAATGAATAATATTTCTAAACACATTTTTAATGCCTGAACCATTAAGTATGTTAAGGGATCATCATCTATCTCAATGGTACATAATCGTTGTATTATCATAACTTAATTGAATTGAAGTAAAATTAAACTGAAACAGTTATAATTTATTTTTCACATTCTAAATTTTTTCCATATTTTCAGTAAAACATGAGATCAATATATTATGAAATAGTTAATGATATTTGTAGGACATATGAATTGAGGTATAAAAAAGAAGATTCTTGAGATACCATTATACTTTAAGGTAACCAAAAAGGGCATAAAATATAAAATCCCAAATCAAATGTTAATTATAGTGTTGTTATGATTCGTGTTATTGGTGATTTGAAATGATAGCGTTGTTAAAAAGAAGAATAATTTAATTCAAAGGTCATCATATCGAACCAAAAAGAAAATACCTTTCTATCATTTCAAAACAATAGTATTGCTAAATAAATAAAACATTTTTGCATGGAATTGAAATCATAAATTTATAATTCCCACTTCTTCGCTACCGACAATTTCGCTCGAGATTGTTGGGTCAATAAAAACTGCCCTCATTCCCACTCTTTCTTATTTTTTTCATTTTTCTAGTACATATTACTATTCCAATTCGGTGGATTTGTTTTTCTTTTGTACATTGTGTTGTTTAAACGTGGTTGGTTATAATTATGATTATTAATAGCCGTTAAATCAATAAAGGCTAAAAAATACAACAAATAAGTTTGGTTAAACAACGTAGCCACGGTTTTTTATCATCAACCACAGCAACTATTGTCAGTTTAAATAATATATAGCAGTGAAGATGTCAATTTATTTTTTTGATGTAGATTCAACTTTGTAGTAATTCACTTTAAAGGTATAGTTAAGAGCAAATTCAATGGTCATTTATAATTTTTTAAAGTAGGAATATATATGGGAATGTAACAATCTAACCATTCGTCATATAGTATAATTCTAAAATAGAGTTCCTCGTATATAAATTATAGGGAAATCATTAAATTATTATGCCTTTTATTACAAGAGAATTTAATTTGGGTAATGAAAAAATAGAGAATATGGATGGGAGAAAATGCTGTGAATTTGTAAAATGAAATTAAGGATTGAAAAATAGGGAATATGGTTGGATTTGCCCTTAGGTTGAGAATTAAGATGACTCTGAGCAATCAAAATGATTTCTTGTTTTGAAAAATTCTCCAAAATGGAGAATGAATTTGAGGAATGGTAAAGTCCAACCATTTCTCATATGATATATCCCCAAATATGGAAAATCACATTTTGAGGAATGACTATTATATTAATATATTTTTATTTTTTATTTGTTTAAATTTTTGTTATCATTTTGATTGCAGGGAGTAGAACTGATGTAAAAAAGTTAATATAATGACAAAATATTGTTATTTTATAAATTGTAATATGGGAAAGAAAAATTGAGAAGATTGTTAGAATAAAAACATTGTTGATTTGGCAACTGAACATGATAAATATTTTTTGAAAAGAATGAAATTAATAAGAATTAAGAAGATGGGCAATCCAAAAGACGGTTCAATCACCTCATCAAGAAAACAGTATGAGGTCATGCCCATTTGCAATCAAATGAAAATGGAAGCTAACAATAGTTAGCTGTTCGCTACTTTTCTACTGATAAGTTTAATAGTTTATTCACAAGATTCGGCTATATATTAATGGTGCCAAAAACTTGTTCACGAAAAATACAGGTGTTTTCAGTACCTCTTATCAAATAGAAAAATGATGATAACTGCAAGTATACAGTTGCGATGTATTTTTAAAAGATATCAATCCCACAAGGAAGGACTAGTTCTAAAGATCGACAAGGAAGATAAAATAAAGAAAATAAAATATAATAAAGTAAAGGTTAGGAAAGAAGGATTAGAATGAAAAATCAGTAAATATAGGTATGAAAGATTAGAGAACCTAAATATATAGATTTTCCCTACGAAATAAGGATAGCAGAGAAAGCATGTAAGTTTAACAAAGATGTTACGATTCACTAAACTAATCTAACATACTTGGTTCTAAATACCCAAATATTCAATTATTCGCCGTAGAGCAACACATGAAATGACTTTTCTAAACCTAGCGTAAATGAATTAAGACAATTATATAAACCTGGTGTGAGCGGGCGACACGGAGCGGTGGGCCGAGAGCGCGCGAAGGTTCATAGGCGCGGTCCACCGGGGTGTTTTGAAAAAGAGAATAAAAGGCACCAGGTCTGGAACCCGGAAAAAAGGTTAAAAGAGAAAAAGGTGAAAACGTTTAAGATCGGTTCGAACCCAAATCCGCCGTCTCTCAGTGTGGAGTCGCCACCTGGATTAGCTCTTTCCAGGAATTAGAGTTCTGTAAGGCTTAACGTCCGGGGGATGGCCCACCAAGACACAGAGATTCGGGTCCGGGATAAGTTGCTTATTTCTTATTGGATCACATTAAATTACATCTACAGAAAACCGTTTTCTTTTAATTGTGTATATTCGCACTTATGTCATTTTTTGGAGTTAAATGCATGATTCACGTATTGCGAAATGATAAAACCTTCACAAAAACGGAAAAATAAATCATCCACAAAAACAGTAAGTAAATGCGGAAAATAAAATTACAAGGCTTCAAAAATCGGGGGAAGCCACTGCCCGCTAACCTATTATTTACATTTTCCGTAAATAAAATGTGCAATACCCAAAGGAAAATAAAAGCCTAACATACATCTAACCTGCATCCACAAAGGTTAGCACAGGGGATATATCACGTATGCTCAATTTGATTTTGGTGAGGCTCGTGTAGCCTAATTAAAACATCGGCGATTTAAAGTTGTTAATTTAGATAAAAACAGTTCATTTTTATTTACATGTATGTTGGTCAATTTTGATTAGTGAAAATGATCGAATGGCAAAATGTGAGGTCTGTTATCCAGGAATATGTTTTAATTCCCTTCGTTGGGGTATTCTAATACAGAAGTTAAAAAGAAATAAAAGAAGAAGAAGGAGAATTACAACATTATTTACAGTAAAATAAAATAACTCCTAGGT